>JAESUZ010003671.1:0-68567 GCA_017311185.1 Proteles cristata cristata | reverse complement strand
AAATAGCCGAATCACTCTTGAGAAAAAACAGGGTTCAAGGGATCAGATCCCCTCAATGCAAACTACATTGCAAAGCTATAATAATCAAAATAGTATGTTGTTGGTATAAAGATAGACATAGAGATGACTGGAACAGAGAACCCATTAATAAACCCACACATATTATTATCAATTAAAAGAGGCAAGAGTATACAGTGAGAATAGGCCACTCTCTTCAGTATTTTTTTTGTGTGTGGGGGAGCTGGAAAACTGGATAGCAATGAGCAAAAAAATAAAACGACTACTAATTTTATTCAAAACTAGTCTACTATATTGGACCACACACAAAAATCTCAAAGTGAGTTAAAGACTTAAATGATAGACCTGAAACCATAAAACTCATAGGAGAAAATATAAGCAGTGGCAGAAGCTCTTGGACATTAGTCTGCTGATCTTTTGGACTCCAAAAGCAAAAGAAATAAAAGACAAATGAAAAGATTACATTAAACTAAAACGCTTCTGCACAGCAAACAAAAGCATTAACAAAGTGGAAGAGGACCCTACTGAATGGGAGAAAATACTTACATGTCAAATATATATACATGTATGTATATATATGAATATATATACACATATGTATACATTTAGATATATATACATATTTGGATATATATCCAATGATGGGCTGACACCTGGATATGTAAAGATTCCAACAACTCAATAAAAAAAAAACATATGATCTAATGTAAAAATGAGCAGAGGAGCTGACCAGATTTTATTTCAGAGAAGACCTATAGATGTCCAACAGTCACATGAAACAATGCTGAATAGGGCTAATCTTCAGAAAAATGCAAAGTAAAACCACAGTGAAGTAGCGCTTTACACTTGTTGGAACTGCTATTATCAAAAAGGCAAGAGATAACAAGTTGTTAGTGAGGATGTGGAGGAAGGGAAACACTTGTGCCGTTGTTGGTAGGAAAGTAAATTAGTATACACACTGTGGAAAACGGTATGGAAGTTCCTCAGATTTTAAAACTAGAGCCTACAGCATGATCCAGCAATTTCACTACTAGGTGCTTCTCCAAAGTAAATGAAAACACTAACTGGAAATAATATATACATCTCTATGTTCATTGTAATGTTTTGTGTTACTTATTTTTTTTTACAATGGTCAAGGTAAGGAAACCTGGTATGTGTTCATGACCGGATGAATGGATAAGGAATGTATGTGGTGTGTGTGTGTGTGTGCGCGCGTGTGTGTGTGCGCACACATGTGCAGATAAATAGAATACTATAGAACCATAAAGAAAGAGAGAAATCTTGCCATTTATGACAACATAGATGGACTTTGAAGGCATCATGCTAAGTAAAGTAAGAGAGTACAAAAACCAATACCATGATTTCACTTCTATGTGGTATTTAAATAAATGAACAAATAAAAGTCATGGATATAGAAAACAGAATGTTGTTTGAGGGGAGAGTGGTTGGAGGATGGGAGAAATGGGATAAGGCTGTCGAGAAGTATAAATTTCCATTTGTAAAACAAGCTCTGGTGATATAACACATGGCCTGGTGATTACAGTCAATAGTACTGTAGTACATGGTTAAAAGTTGTCAAGAGAATACATCTTAAATTGACTGAAGAAAAGATAAGAAAAAGTTTACATGGTGGTTGATGGTGACTGGTTGATTGTAATTATTTCAAAGCATAACAGTTAATAAATTATTGCCTTATAGACTTGAAACTAGTATAATGCTATATGTCAATTATACCTTTAAAAATTACCCCAAAATTATTTGATTAAAACAGCAGTATGTTATTATCTCTGATTGTTTCATGGGTTATCTAAGCTTACCTAGGTGGCTCTCCTTGGAGTAGCTTATGCATTCACACTCAGTAGTGGCTTGGTAGGACTTTTGGAATGGTGGGCAGGAGGAGTTTAGAGAAAATCCTCCCTTCTACAAACATCTTTTTGTTTTTAGTTAGTTTGTGTGTTTAGAGAAAGAGTGTGCACACGCAAGCGAGAGAGGGGCAGAGAGAGAGATGGAGACACAGAATTCCAAGCAGGCTCCATCATCAGAGCAGAGCCCAAAGTAGAGCTCAAACTCAAGAACCGTGAGATCATAACATGAACCAAAATCAAGAGTTAGACATCTAAGTGACTGAGCTACGTGGGTGCTCCTGAACAGACAACCTTTAAGCCGATAACAGCAAAGTCAATCACATAAAATTTTTGGAGATTCATCCAAAGTATAACAACAAACTGAGAGTTTATTAAACAAAATCCATGGAAAGAGAGTAGGAAGAGTAGGAGGCCCTGGCATGTGAGTTCCTGACTGCCATTATATCTCCACAGCACTACCTTGCACAATTGCGGTTGCAGTAGGTGCAGGAGCCAAGTGACAGTTCTGATCTCCCTTAGCATCCTGTGATGGAAGAAAGATTTGGAGTAATTATTGATAGCCACCAAACATTAGCACCTGTAATTTTTGTTTTGCTGTGCTATTGAAAGTTTAATATCATGTGGCTGGCAGTGAGTATGTGACCTCCAGTTTGCCATGTACAACTCTTGCGGTGTAGAATGATTTGGGGCCTATAAGTTTATAAAGTGGCTTGTCTGTGCTTGTTATTTTCTGTGTAGATTAGTGTAACGTGCAGAACTCATATTTTTCGATTCTAATCCTCAGCTTTCTTTTTTTATTCTTGTCTTAGATCAGCGGTCGGGGCAAAAGTACTATGTTAAAAAATTATGGCAGGTGTCATCCTTGACTTGGTTGTGATTTTAAAGAGAAGGTATCTCAAGTTTGTCCAAGAAGAATGATTCTTACTCTAAACCTAAAGTCTATAACTGTCAAATTCAGGAAATTGTCCTTAACTCAAATTACTATGATAATTCTGTTAAGATAGTTATGTTTCTCCTTTTTTTTTTACTTGAGAGAGAGAGAGAGAATTTTAAGGCTACTCCACACTCAGAACAGAGCCTGACAGAGGGCTCCAATCCCATGACCCACAGATCTTGACCTGAGCCAAAATCAAGAGTTGAATGCTCAAATGACTGAGCGACCCAGGTGCCCCTGTATTACTTCTTTAAAATTTAACATGGAAAATGAAATTTATAAGTTTCCTAATGTCGAAGCTATAGATTTTACAGTGCATTTCTAACAAAAACTCTACTTGAAATAATGTTTCTTAAATAGTATTACTGGATTTCATTGACAAAGATATGATTTGTATGTTTGTGTGAAGTAAGGCTATATTTTTAAAATATTTATAAAATGTTATAGAACCACATTTGTATACTAACCATATAAAATGAATTGTCAGTTTTCCTTCTGTTAAATATGATTTATTTCTGCCCCTTATTTTTTTCACACACTGTATTTCTTGTTTCATTTTTGCTTATTTCCTGCTCTCAACTGTGCAGACAAAATACCTTCTGTCAGTGGAAGCTTAAATGAGTTAATTTTATTGTTCTGGTTCTTGTCTGAAATACTAAGAAACTACCCAAACATACTTTTATTTCCCTAACAATTATATCATTCTGCTTTTATGTTTACCTAAGTAATACAAGTATTTTATCACACTCACAAATCCCTACTGTATCTTATCCACCCACCTCAAATGGTATCCATTAATTGAAACCTATATAATGGCTAGGACATCAAAGTTATAGGGGTTTTGATTTTAAGTTGGTAGGCTTATCCTGAGTAATTTCAAAAGGGAAGCATATATAAATAGATTTGTGTTTTAACAAGTCAAGTTATGGAAGAGCTATAGATTGATGTCAATGATAAAACTCAGAGGAAGGATGTTTGCTGTTAGTAGATTTTTCTAACAATCAAGGCTTGAAATAATGGTGGAAGCCCCAAGGCCATGGCAGATGGTATCGAAAAGAGAAATGGTTAGAGATTTGGAAGAGTTGCAGATGGTTACACTGTTTAATGATATGGTAGTACTAGAAGAGCAGTCTGAAATATTTTTTCTCTTTCATTTTCTTTATTACTGTTTATTTTACTTTTTCTATCTCTCCCTCTTTTATCCCCCTCCCACTTCCCCTCACACACATATATACTCTTAAACATACACATGTATACTCAAACACACACACATCATATTTCCCAGTAAGGCTAGTTTTGTCAAATGTGAAGATAGCTCTATCTGCAACCAACCCAAACTTGCATATGGCCTCAACTCGAGTTAGTAGTAGTTTCACAGAGACAGGTTGTCCTCAGTTTTGGTGTTAAGGGTGTCTGCCTACCTATGTGAGTCTTCACCCCAAGATCCCTGACAGCCAGTAAGAAATTGGGTAAATTAGCAATCAAGTTTGACTTGACCTATGATTGCTACCAGTAAGGTCCTGACCTTTGATTCATGTCCTGGCTCATCTCAGAAATGGCATGCAAGGCCCAAGGTGATGGCAGCAGTAATGGATCAGAAAGCATTTGGGTGTAGTCTTTGACTAATGCCTCAGAGCTGGATGTCCACGAAAGAAAGCTATTTGTTGCTTTTTTTTTTTTTTTTTTTTTAATTTATTTGTAGGAGACAGACAGAGACAGCGTGAACAGGGGAGGGTCAGAGAGAGAGGGAGTCACAGACTGAAACAGGCTCCAGGCTCTGAGCTGGCAGTCAGCACAGAGCCCGACGCGGGGCTCAAACCCACGAATCGTGAGATCATGACCTAAGCGAAAGTCAGACGCTTAACCGACTAGGCCACCCAGGCGCCCCTGCTATTTGTTGCTTTAGCAACAAACAGTATATTTTGCTTAAAGATACCATTCTGATTTGGTTGAAACTTTTAATTTCACCCAACAGATAAAAGTGAAGATTAATCCACACCAATAAGAAGAAAGAAATAGAATGGATCCCACTATAAATTCTCAAACATACTCCCTTTGCAGCTAAGCAAGAGAAAAGGATAATTATGCTTGTGAATAGAGAATCCTATATGGAATCCCCCAAAATAAAAATGGCTGAAGTAAAATGATAAGACAAAATGATTTCCATATTGGACTCAGCTATTTCAGTGATGTTCACTGAGATACAAACTATACAAGGAACAGGCAGTTTAGAGGAGATTAATTCATTTGGGGAAATTCTGAGTTTTTAATAACCTGCGGCCATATGGGCTAGAGCAAATAGTTTTGGCTACAAGTATAATTTCAGGATTTCTCAGAAAATTGGTGGTAGTTATAATGAGTGGTTGAAATCTAGGGAGAAAACTTTGAGTGAGAAAAGGAGATCAACGACAAAGAGTTATGAGATAGATTTCTATCTAAAGAAGAGGAAGAAAAGCCAGTAAAGGGAACCAAGTAAAAATAACCAGAAGCGCAATTAAGTAGGAAGCAGAGGAGTGAAGAAAGAAAAAGGAAGATAGAGTTTTAAGAAGAGAAGAACCAGTTAAAAGACTAAAACGCCACAGTGTTGTCATGTGTTGGAGAGGAAAAATATGACCCTGCATTTTCTAAGTAGGAGATCATTTTTAAATTCAGTATTTAGTTTAATACATAGCATCAGGTTCAGAATGCATGTTGTAATTGGCTGAGGGGACTATTCGGAAAGTATGGCTCTGAAGGAAAAGACTGAGAGAAGACTTAAATTTGCAAATCAGAAAAAGCATTTTATCCTGGGTTATGAGATATATGGCTAAGTTTATGTAGCAGAATTTTCCTAGATATGTCCCCTGAGGCAAGGGAAAGAAAAGTGAAATTCAACTATTGGGAATATACCACAATAAAAATCTTTTGCACAGTGAAGGAAAAACCATGAACAAAATAAAAAAGGCAACCTGCTGAATGGGAGAAGATATTTGGAAATTACACAGTAAATAAAGGATTAATGCTCACAGTATATCAAGAACTTTAACAAAATCTGCCCCCTAAAATCAATCCAATTAAAAATGATCAGAAGACATAAACAGACATTTCTCCAAAAGAGACCTTCACATGACCAATAGACATGAAAAGATGCTCAAGATCTCTCAGCATCTGGGAAATAGAAATCGAAACAACACCCCATGCCTGTCAGGATAGTTAAAATCAAAACCACAAGAAATAACAAGTTTTGGCCAGGATGTGGAGGAAGAGGAACCCTTATGCACTGTTGGTGGGAATGCAAACACTGTGGAAAACAATATGGAGGTTCTTCACAAAACTAAAAATATAATTACCATATGATCCAGTAATTCCACTACTGACCATTTACCCCAAGAAAATGAAAACACTAATTCAGGAAGATGTATTCACCCCTATCTTCATTGCAGCATTATTATAATAGCCAACCTATGGAAGCAATCCAAGTGTCCATCAGTAGATCAATGGATAGAGAAGATGTGGTATACTAAAACACAGTAGAATATCACTCAGCCATGAAAAAAAAAAAAAAGGAACCTTGAAACTTGCAGCAACATGGCAGTATCTATAGAGTATAATACTAGATGAAGTCCATAAGTTGGAGTAAGATAAATAGGTGATTTCACTCATTATGCAATTTAAGAAACAAATGAACAAAACAACACTCAAGAATGAAGAGTCTTAAATTCAGACAACAAACTGACAGTTGCCAGAATGGGGGGGTGGGTGTGAAGAGCACACTTCTGATGATGAGCCTCGAGTAACACATATACTAGTTGAATCAGTATATCATACACCTGGAACCAATATAACTTAAATATAATTGAATGTTAAAGTTGAATCAGGGGTGCCTGGGTGGCTGAGTAGGTTAAGCATCCAACTTTGGCTCAGGTCATGATCTTGTAGTTTATGGGCTCAAGCCCCGTGTCGGGCTCTGTGCTGACAGCTCGCTCAGAGCCTGGAGTCTGTTTCACATTCTGTCCCCTTCTCTCTCTGACCCTTCCCTGTTCATGCTGTCTCTCTCTCAGAAATAAATAAAACATTTTTTAAAAAAAATTTTTAATCAATAAAATTAAAACAACAAGGAACAATTTTAACCGCTGGGAGTAGTAACACTCTTTGAGCCAAAAAAAAAAAAAAAAAAAATAGTGTCTACGTATAAAGTCCTAAAGATGAAGGAAATAAACTTATGCAGAAGCTTAAGCACTGAGGGCCGTAAGGTGCCCAGAGCTAAATGTTTCTTTGTTCATATGTGTTTGTCAACATTGCAAATGTAAAATATGATGATACATTCTTAACATGACTATTTCCATTATGACTTCTCTTGTGCACTTAGACACTTCTGTTCATGCTGGAAAATAATGTGTATGTTGGGGATGTGGCTGAAGAGGAGTAGAGCTGGGACTATGTTGTTTTACCTGTAATTTGAAAAGATGCATTTTGGAGTTTTTGATAAAACAAGGGTAGACAACAGGTTCCTGATTTGGAGTACATGAAGTGTCTCTTCCTTTCCATCTTAATGTTTTTATTAAAGAAATAGGATTCAAGTAAATGTCAAGTGGAAGATTAAACAGAAGTAATAAAGATTCATGAGCTCAATAGAAATAATTTTGTTATAAAAATATAGTATAACAAAGTAATAAAAATAACAGGAAGAGATCAATTTCTATTAGAAGGAATGAACAAGCTCTCATATTTGTCTGATGACCCAACTAATGATGAGGGAGTGAGTTATATGAATTATATTGAAATATAATTAGGTTCCTTGATGATTAGGGAGGAAAATGCTGATAACAACAAAGCTAACATAGGGCTTAAGCCACCACAGTGAGGTATTGCCAGAACATTGGTTAATAGGGGCGCCTGGGTGGCTTAGTCGGTTAAGCGTCCGACTTTCGCTTAGGTCATGATCTTGCGGTTCATGGGTTCGAGCCCGCGTCGGGCTCTGTGCTGACTGCCAGCTCATGAGCCTGGAGCCTGTTTCAGTCTGTGACTCCCTCTCTCTCTGACCCTCCCTGCTCATGCTGTCTCTCTCTCTCCTGGAAATAAATAAAAAATAAAAAAATAAAAAAACATTGGTTAATAAATGTCACCAATTGAAAATATTTAGGATCCACTTCTGGAACAAGCAAATTTGAAAAACCCTGAAATTGTAGAGTCCATTTAAGAGTGGCTCCTCAAATATGATGAAATTCTCAACTTCATTATCAATATGAGTCATAAAACTGAAAAATATATTTTATACCATACAAAAATATACCATATCCTGAAATATTCTATACTCCTGTTATTATCTGTAGAAAAGGATACAAAGTCATTGTCATACTAAAAGAGGATAACAATTTGCAGAAAAAAATGTAGGAGAAAATGCTAGAGAAATGTTTTAAGCAGTGAATTAGTGAAAATGTTTTTTGTGTGTGTGAATTTTGTTTTATGTGATGCATGTCACCTTTTTGAAGTTTGTTGTGATTTCCTTTCACATTATAAGCAAACATTCTCTTTAATTTTGCATGCAAACTTTTACATCTGCTTATTAAACAAGATCACCATAGTTGTATAAACTTGTGGCCCCACAAAACATTATGCAATTCTTGGGACTTGAGAGGGAAGGGCATGGTGGAGAACATTAGATTCAAGCAGACTTAATGACATGTTCCATGCATATCTACAAACCAAGACTTGAGAACGTTAAGTGATGGCAGAGCCAAAAGAACAAGGTATTTTTGTTTAAGTATGAGTAGCATGTGGCTTCTCAAAACAGAACTGTCTTTCATAGGTACCAATACATAAAATCTTTAATCCTTACCACAAGTTGCTAAATTCTCTGGTAATGTCCCTATTGTACGGTTATAGGAACTGAAGGTATAAAGATTACCTTCAATTCTCTGAGGCCTCACAGGTAGCACGTGGCAAGATGGTACAGCGTACGTTCCTTTTCGTTTTCTGCACCACATTGTTTCCTCATGTGAGGATCAGCACATTCTGAGGAAAACACTGAAAATGCATGCACCTTCAAGGTTACTGTTCATTTCCTGCTGTTATATGGCACTGTCTCTCTTGCTTATTCACCATTTTATTCTTCTATATTTCAAATCAGTTTATGTTTCACAGTTTTACTGCCTCTTATTTACCACTTACACAATTTGTGGTATAGTGAGAAGGAAGAATAGGAAGGTTGAAGTAGAACAGTAGTATCTTATGGTCCCCCGATATTTACTGATGTGCTAGTTTTACAACCCGAACTATTCATATTGCATAGAATTCTGTTGAAGAGAATGGTGATATTTGAGTTTCAGTTTTACCTTGAAAATGAGCCCTGTTCTGAATTGAATATCTGATCCTGATAGTTATTTTAGATAGGGCAAAAAAAAAAAGTAGCTGGTAATCTTACCGTAAGTTGAAGAATCCACCAAGAGAAAGAAAGATCAACACTTAAATGAAACCTCTTCTATGTCTGCAGTTACACACACTTGACTTTGAGGTGTAATTGTGTTCCTTAATGGTATTTATTAAATACCACTTTAAATTGTGTCACTGCCCCCTGCACCCCACTGCCTGATTTCTTAAAGTGTTCCTTGCCACCTTGACTGAAGTGTCTAGGAACTAGAGAGGACACATGTTTGGGATTTGTGAGGAAATGGCTTAAATCCCTTTTGGGTAAAAGAGCTATTACTATAGAGGCTGAAATTGGACGAAACAAAATGGTATGGTAGGTGGTTTAGCCTATACACATTACTTTTACTAGTAAGGCTATTACTGTGTTCTAATTCCTGTACTTTTTTTTCAGATTTATCATAGGAAAGAAACCCATAACATGAGATATATATTCAATAAATTTTAGAGAGCACAGTATTCCTCACTATAAGTACAGTGATTTTATAGCAAATACCTACAACTTTTTGATCATCTTTGGCTTAAACTTTATATCCATTGAACAGCAATTCCCTTTTCTCCTTCTCTCAATCCTGGCAATTACCATGTTACTTTCTTTGTACCGTGTAACAGGGTTTCCTTTTTATGGCTGAATAATATTCCATTGTATTCAAATACTACTTTTTATTTTGCCCATTCATGTGTTAATGGATATTTTGAGTTTTTCTACATCTTGGCTATTGTGAATAATAATACAGGGAATATGAGAGTGTGGGTATCTCTTTGAGACCCTGATTTCACTAGTTGAGGATAAATACCTATAAGTAAGATTGCTAGATTACATGGTAGTTGAAGTTTGAATTTTTTTAAGGAAACTCTGTACCATTTTCTAAGGTGATTGCACTACTTGGTATTCACACCAAAAGTGTCCAAGTGTTCCTTTCTTCCCATCATTACCAGCAGTTCTTATATTCTATTTTTTGATAGTGGCCATCATAATGTAAGTTAGGTAATAACTCATCATGGTTTTCCTTTGCATTTACCCAATCATGAGTGATGTTGTAAAAACTTGTTTCATGTACTTGTTGAGCACTGTCATGTTGTTGGAGAAATTTCTGTTCAAGTCTTACACTCATTTTTAAATTAGATGATTTTTTTTTTTAAGTAAGAGATCCTTCGGCATTACGGAAATTAATCCCTTTATAGATAGTTTGTAAATTATTTTTCACATTGCATAGGTTATCTTATTCTGTTGATTTACATTGCTTTGTAGATTTTTTGTAACTGGATGTAGTCCCACTTATATTTTTGCTTTTGCTATTTGTGCTTTTGGTGTCATATCCAAGAAATCATTGCCATGATTGATATCATGATAAATTTTCCCTAAGTTGCTTGAAGGAGTTCAGTAGGTTGAGGTCTCGCCTTTATGTCTTTATTTCATTTTGAGTCTATCTGTATATATGATGGTAAGGTTAGGATATCCAATTTTTTTCCTCTGCATTTGACAATCTAGCTTTTCCCGTACTGCTATTGAAGAAAATGTCTTTCCCCATTGTATATTCTTGGCACCTTTGTTGAAGAATTCAAGTGAATTTCTTGAATTCAAATTTATGATAGTATTGTGTGTTGAGAGTAGTGGACTACGCCATAGGACACTGGCTCTCAACACTAACCTGTTGAATTGCCCTCACGAGTTTTTAAACTAGACGGGTGTCAGTTTTATGTAAAAAGAGGGAGACTGATCTAAAAAAATATTTTAATTCCATTGCAGATTTAAATGTATGATAGTTACCTTTACTGCGTAAATAACCAGGAAGTCCTTAAAAATCCAGGAGGAAATAAACCAAACCTGTGACTGAGGAAGTCCTTTAAAGTGCTTCAGAATAATCTAGGAGTAGGTTGACGCAGAGAATGGGAATTTCACATAGTTAGAAGAGCAAGTTTTTGTGTCGAATGCAAGAAGACCAAAGAAGAATAAAAGAAAGGGATCGATAGAATGAAAAATACAGGCATACCAATGAGATAACGCTTCAGTCATACTTGAGTATCAAAAAGGACAATTTGATAAATACCTGTTTTTGAAATGCCGGTGCCCATTTTAAGTACCACATTATGATGTCTTGGTGTTTGTTACTCCTCATGATTTAAACTTAAAAAAAGTTTGTGTGTGTGTGTGAAAATATGTTAAAGATAAACTGTGTCTTTAGAATAGAAGAGATGCTGTATTCAAATTATTGTTGAAAAGATGGATGTGGGCTCTAACTGTGTGATATTCAAACTGTGTGAGGTAGTTTTTGAAAGTTTCAGGGTCCCTGAATACCTGTCTGTCACCTCCAAGGCGATTACTCTTCAGAATCATTGGAACAAGTATGCGGAGTATAGTAACTTTAGGGGAGTATATTTTCCTAATAAAAATGATGTAGCAGAAATGTCAGTATAAGTGCATGCATGTTTGCTGGATGTTTTGCATGAGCAGTCACTGTGTCTTCATTAATATTTCCTATTAGTTTGATTTGATAAAAGAATTTCATCTAAAATTATGAAACAAAAATATTTTAAGTCATAGATGATTAGTCTCTTCAAGAGATACAGACCTCATGGGATACCTGAGTGTCTCAGGTAAGTGTCCAACTCTTATTTTCTGCTGAAGTCTTGATCCTAGGGTTGTAGGATTGAGTCCCACATCAGGCTCTGCACTGAGTGCAGAGCCTGATAAGATTCTCTCTCCTTCCCTTTCTCCCTCTGCCCTTCTCACTCATGCTCTCCCCCCTCTCTCTGTCTCAAAATAAAATAAAAATTTAAATTCATACGCCATATTTAAGACTTCGGCAATAATGTTTTAAGTAATTTTTTTAATCTGAAGTCAACAATTACTACCTTTTAAAAATTTTTTTTCAATGTTTATTTTAGAGAGAGAGAGTGCGCATGCATGCGAGCACAGTAGGGGAGGGGCAAAGAGAGGGAGACAGAATACAGGATCTGAGCTGTCAGAACAGAGCCTGACATGAGCTCGAACCCATGAAGCATGAGATTATGACATGAGCCGAAGTCAGACGCTTAACCAACTAAGCCATCCAGACACCCCTCAACAATTACTATTGACGTGGCGATTTTTACTCTTAATTCCTATTCCTGCTATTAAGTTAAAACAATAGTTTTCTTTTTGTCTTAAGAAAAGAATGTATATTTGATAAGTACTTCTTGATTGTTCTTAGCATTATTTTGGGAATTCTTTGTTTTTCTAATTTTTTGTACTTTTTAAAAAAATAATTTATTGTCAAGTTAGCTCACATACAGTGTATATGGTGTGATCTTGGCTATGGGAGGAGAAGATTCCTAC
Source organism: Proteles cristata cristata (assembly GCA_017311185.1). Classification (NCBI taxonomy): domain Eukaryota; kingdom Metazoa; phylum Chordata; class Mammalia; order Carnivora; family Hyaenidae; genus Proteles; species Proteles cristata. The sequence goes on along the minus strand of JAESUZ010003671.1, from coordinate 56,026 downwards.
ACTTCATCACTTAGAAAAACACCCAGTGCTCCTCCCAACAAGTGCCCTCCTCAGTGCCATCACCTTTTTTCCCTTCCCCTCACCCCCCATCAACCCTCAGTTTGTTCTCTATATTTAAAAGTATCTTATGGTTCTGGGTGAATTGGACAGCAACATGCAGAAGAATAAAACTGGACCATTCTCTTACACCATACACAAAAGTAAACTCAAAATGGCTGGAAGACCTAAAGGTGAGACAGGAGAATATCAAAACAAACAAACAAACAAACAAAAAAACACCCCTAGAAAACAGGCTACAACAGCTTTTAAGTCAGCCAAGGCTTCTTCTTACTTGACCCATCTCTGAAGGCAAGGGAAATAAAAGCAGAAATTAACTTTTGCAATCAAGATAAAAAAAACAACAAAAAACCTTTTGCACAACAAAGAAAACAATCAACAAAACTAAAAGGCAGCCTGCAGAATGGGAGAAGATATTTGCAAATGACATATCGGATAAAAGGTTACTATCCAAAATCCATAAAGAACTTATGAAACCCAACACCCAAAAAACAATCCGGTGAAGAAATAGGCAGATCTGAATACACATTTTTCCAAGGAAGACATCAAAATGGCCAACAGACACATGAGAAGATGCTCAGCATCACTCATCGTCAGGGAAATACAAATCAAAACCACATTGAGATACCACCTCACACTGGTCAGGGTGGCTAAAATCAGCAGCTCAGGAAACAGGATGTTGGTGAGGTTGTGGAGAAACAGAACTGTCTTGGAAATTAGTGGGAGTGCAAACTGGTAAAGCCACTCTGGAAAATGACGTGGAGGTTCCTCAAAAAATTAAAACTGGAATTATTATTACCCAGCAATAGCACTGCTAGGGATTTATCCACAGGATACAGGAGTGCTGATTCATAGGGGCACATGTACCCCAATATTTATAGCACTACTATTACCAATAGACAAATAATGGAAAGAGTCCAAATTTCCATCAGCCAAACAATATGGATAAAGACGATGTGGTTTATATATACAATGGAATAGTATTTGGCAATGAAAAAAGAATTAAATCTTAACATTTGCAACAACGTGGATGAAACTGTAGGGTATTATGATGAGTGAAATAAGTCAGAGAAAGACATACTTGTTTTCACTCATGTGAAATTTTAGAAACTTAACAGAGGACCATAGGGGAAGGGGATGGGAAAAAATAGTTTCAAACAGAGGGGGAGGCGAGACAATAGTTCTCAAACCTTAGTCATGAGGATGGGTTGATAAAAACAGATTTCTTATGAGTACTGCTAGAGTTTCTGATTCAGTAGGTCATGAGTGGGACCTCAGATTTTACATTATTTGTGGGTAGTGCCTTTATTGAGCTTTGCCACTGAAGTGAAGACAGATCATAAGATGTAATAATTTTGCCATAGTATGTTGTAGAACATACTTATCCCATCCTGTCCCCTCATTGAGATATAGAATATCTATGTTGCTTATTTCCCAAGCATCACATGCTAAAAATCCATATGTATAATTTGGAGATGTTTATAAGTTACCTAAATATAAAATTATATGACTTATTATATCGATATTTAAAATTCTAAATTTTCCTGAGGTAAGTTGCTGATTTTTTATCAGTATGATAGAATGAATCTAATCTTTAACACATAATATTTACAATGAATATTTGAATAGACAGACACTATTTTAATTTTAAATTTCAAAAACAAGAATACTTTCAACATTGTAACGTAAGGAAGACAAAGTTAAGAGAACAGGAGCATTTGGGTGGCTTAGTCGGTTAAGTGTTCAACTCTTGGTCTCTCCTCAAATCGCGATCTCATAGTTTGTGAGATTGAGCCCTGCCTCACACTCTGGGCTGAGAGCACAGAGACTACTTAGGATCCTCTCTCCCTCTCTCTCTGCCCTTCCCACACTTGCACACATGTGCTCTCTCACTCTCTCTCAAAATGATAAAGCTTTAAAACAAAAAGTACAGACAACAAATAGATGGCATGTATTCTCATATACTTAATTTTTCTCCCACTTGGAAAAGTCCTTTGTTTCTTGGAACTTAAGGATGTCTTTCTCCTAATAATGTGTTTAAAGCAGTGTATTAAGAATATCATTGATTCTTACTGATTTATTTTTTTTTAAATGTTTAATATTTATTTATTTTTGAGACAGAAATAGAGTGTGAGAAAGGGATGATCAGAGAGAGAGGGAGACAGAGAATCTGAAGCAGGCTCCAGGCTCTGAGCTGTCAGCACAGAGCCCAGTGCAGGGCTTGAACCTACAAATCATGAGATCATGACCTGAGCCAAAGTCCAACACTTAACCAACTGAGCCACCCAGGCACCGTAGTGCTCCTACTGCTTTATTTTTGTTGCATTTAGCATCATTAATTAGCTTGCTTTATGAAGGAAAACGATCAGCATTCTGACTGACGTATTTGGTGTGTTTTATATTAAGTATTTGGGATATAGAAAGGATCTGCTCCGTGGTGGAAAGTTTTGATTTTGTTAATAGTACAAAAAAATATTTAACTCTAATTATACTACTGGTATGATTTTTATTTTTGGTTTCAAGTAAATAATACAGTTACACTATTTAATATTTAAAAGTTAGAAGTAGGTGATATGGACCTTCACTTCCTGTCTACCATTCACCTAGTCCCCTTATCTGGTGGTAAATAAGGGGACCACTTTCTTCACTATTCTTTTACAAGTTTATATTATAAGTCTTCTGATTGTATAACCAAATCTAAATAGTTTTTTTTTCTAATTTGGTATGAATGATAGGCTATATATACCCTTCACTATTTTTTTTTCACTTAAATATATCTTGGATGTCATTCCATATCATTTCATAAGGAACTCTTTGAACCTTTCTTTACGACAGGATAGTATTTCATTATCTGTACAAACCATAATTTAGTTTTTTAATGTTTTATTTATTTTTGAGAGAACAGGAGAGAGACAGCATGAGTGGGGGAGGGTCAGAGAGAGAGGGAGGCACAGAATCTGAAGACAGGCTCCAGGCTCTGAGCTAGCTGTCAGCACAAAGCCTGACACGGGTATCGAACCCACGAACCGTGAGATCATGACCTGAGCCGAAGTCGGATGCTTAACCGCCTGAGCCACCCACGCGCCCCCATAATTTAACCAATCTCTCTCTAATGAATTTTTAGATCACTTTTGAAGTTTAACTAATACACACAGTGTTGAAATAAATTACTTTTTGCTTATGCCATTTCACATGTGTGCTTGTGTCTCTGTGTGATGAATTCCTAAGAGTGTGTTTCCCAGGTCAAACAGTGTGTGTGTGTGTGTGTGTGTGTGTGTGTGTGTGTGTGTTTGTGTGTGCATTTTATGCTTCAGTCACTAATGCCTGAGACTGCCGTTTTCCCCTTACGCTCCTGCACATAGCGTGTCTGCATGCTCTTAGATCTTGGCCAGTCTGGGAGTTGAAAATGCCATTTCAGTAAAATCTTAATTTTTATGTCTTACTTTAGTGAGATATTGAGAAACTCTTTATCTGTAGAAGACTTAATTTTAATTTGCTTTTCTGGAAAATGTTCGCTAATTTTCCTATTGCATAGTTAAGGTGTTTTTTTTTTTAATTTTAGGAGATTTTTATATAATGGGTAAATTATCACTCTGTAAAATAATGTCTTTTTAGGGAATGTGTTTCATTGCTGTTTCAAAAATACCCCCAAGGCGCCTGGGTGGCTTAGTCGGTTAAGCGTTCAACTTTCGCTTAGGTCATGATCTCGCGGTTCGTGGGTTCTAGCCCCGCGTTGGGCTCTGTGCTGACTGCCAGCTCAGAGCCTGGAGCCTGTTTCAGTCCGTGACTCCCTCTCTCTCTGACCCTCCCCTGCTCACGCTGTCTCTCTCTCTCCTAGAAATAAATAAAACAAACAAACAAACAAAAACTACAAAAATACCCCCAAAATGAAGTGATTTAAATGAATATTTTTTTAATGTCATGATTGTATTAGAGACATAGTGTGTGAATTAACATGTGGCTTCCACTTAGGGGCCCAATGTGGCAGCACTCATTCTCAATATAACCAGAGAGCAGAAGAATGGAGAGGTCCAAAGGAGTGGAACCACATTTCTTTTATTTTAAGGGCAAAAGTCAAAGGCAGTATCCTTGATTCTCATTCAGACCCTTTTGGCCAGAACTTTGAATCATGCCCTCACCAGATGCTCAAGAGTAGGAGAAACACAGCCTTCAGGTTGGACATCTTATGGATGGAGAAACGAATGCAGTAGAAAAGGAGCACACTGGCTCTGGGGGAAAACGATCTACTTGCCACAAGTGAGTAAAAAGTAGAATTTTTCTATTTAATCCTTTTGCTTTTGCTTATTGTGAATGATACCTTGTAAAATAGTAGCTTGTTTACACATCTGAATATATGCATTTTCCTTTATGGTTTCTGGACTTGGTGTCACCTTTAAAAGTATCTTTTTCATTTTGTGACTGTCTTTGGAAAAAATCTACCTGTTCTTCTAGTAAACATTATGGGACTGGTGACAACTGCCCCTGCTGTTTTGGCCTCTTCTGTTTTCTTTTCTTCTTTTGACACTTGAAATGTACAGTATCAAATTACTAGCTTCATTGTCAGTCAAAATGCACGACACTAAAAATAACACTTAGGTTCTTTATCTTTACCATCTTATGCTCACACACAGTCTAGTGTTAAGTACTTTTTTGACATCTTTTCCATTAGTATGATCATTTGTCATGGACAAGTTTCAAGATAGGCTGAACTCCACTTACTCGTTTACTGCATTTGTGTCCTGAATCTATTGCTCTTTGGAAATTAAAAAGAACTGGTGGGGTATAGGAAGGCATATAGATAGCTTAGGGAAAGTTAGAAAAAAGAGAGCTTGAAATGTTCATTAAATTGAATTAATAATTGAAATAAAAGTAATATGCTTTGTAAAAGGTGATTTAATGACGTGGAAAATTTAATTATGGTGATCTGATTAAATTAAAGCGTCACAAAACATTGGTATCATCAGAATTGATTTGTGAGCACCATTGCAATTTTAGATTGATGAAGCTACAACAGGAGATGAAATAATTTTGCCCTCCAGCAAAGCAAAAATGTGTATGACGGTAGCTTGAAACTGTGATGTCCTGGTCCTTTTCTCTCTCTGTGTGTCCTTCCCTCCCCTTCTCTTGCTTTTCCCTATTTTTTTTCCAACTCTTCTCCTTCCTTCTCTTATATTTTGTGCTGAATCCTTACCTCTCTTACCATATACTAATCTTTATGATTGCAGAAACTAAATTCTCTAATTTCCATATATGAATCTGAGCAGGAAAACGAGACTTACCCTAATTACAAATCTCCTCACCACTCAAAAGAATGCTCCTGACTCATTCCTCAAACATGATGTTTACTATCAGTTACTTATATCTTAATAAAATTCTGAATGTACTTACACCATAAGTTATTTTCAGTGTCAGTTAGACCTATGCTAATCTTGATTGTAAAATTACCCAAAGTATTATGCATTCCAGCATTTCACTTCTTCACAGATGGGTCAAATTCATAATATAAGTATATAATATTAGAATAGAATTTTTGAGTATTTAAATGTCTTAGGCTTTTTATTGTGGTAAAAATACATAATATAAAATATATCAGTTGATCATTTTAATTTACATTCAAGCCATGTAATCATTGACATTAAAAACATTCACATTGTTGGGCAACTGTCATTATCATCCATCTCCAGAACTTTTTCACCTTTCCAAACTGAAACTCTACCCAGTAAACAATGATTTTGCATTGTCTCTTCCCCTTAAACTCTTGGAACCACCATTCTATTTTCTGTCTCTGAGTAGGTATTTCACATGAGAGGAACCACCATACTGATTTTCATAATGATTTTCATATTGATGACACCATTTTACATCCCTACCAGCAGTATACAAGCGGTGCATTTTCTCTGTATCCTTGTAAACACTTGTTATTTTGTTTTTTTTTCTTTTACTAAAATAATTGATCACCTAATGATCATCCTCAACAGTGTCAAGTAGTATCTCACTGTGGTTTCCATTCTCACTTTCCTAAGTAACTAGTGATAGTGAAGTCTTTTTATGTGCTTTTTGTCTATTTGTATATTTTTTTCACCAAATATATTTTATATGTCCATATATTTTCAAATTGTGTAGCTGGGTTGTTTGTTGTTGAGTCATTGGAATTCTTTATATAGTCTGCACATTATGATGCATGACTTGCAAATATTTTCTCCAATTGTGTAGATTACCTTTTCACTCTATTGATGGTGGGTTTTGATGCATAAATTTTTTAATTTTGAAGTAGTGCAATTTATCTTTTTTTGTGTTGTTGTTTGTGAGTTTGATGTAATTCCCAAAAATCCTTGCCAAATCCAATGTCATGCTTTCCTGATATGTTTTCTAAGAGCTTTACAGTTGAGAGTTCTGGCTGTTAGATTTATGTGTTTGACCCATTTTGGGTTAATTTCTGTGTATTATGTATGGGAAGGGTCCAATTTGACTCTTTTGCATGTGGATATCATTTTCCGAGCATGACTGATTGAAAAGACAAGCTTATCTTCATTTATGTTTCCAAATTCTATTTTTTAAAACATTGTAAGATTAAAAAAATATTCATCATTTCATGCAAGTGATTTATTTTTCTTTGTTTCTTGGAGACTTTTGAGTCACCTTTGGAAATACCTCAGTTGTGCAGTAGTAAATTTTAGGCATGTAATAAACTGTCCTTCAAGGACAAAACCAGTTATTGCTACAGATGCTACTCTGATTTCTTAACTCGTTTGCCGCCATTACTCTTAACATTGAAGTATTAATGGAAGAAATGTAAGAAAGAGATGATAGATAGATTGATAGGTATGCAGGCAGGATGACTGAAAATAGGCACTCATATTATTGATTATCATTGCCTTCACCATACATTAGTAAATAATCGTAAATCACATAGTTCTTTTGCCTACACAGTTTAAAAAATGGATGTAGATAAATTAAAACATCTATAAATAAATGAGTAAAAATAAAATTGACATTCATGGTCAGCACAGAGCCTGACACAGGGGCTCTATCCCATGACCCTGGGATCATGACCTGAGCCAAAATCAAGTCAGTTGATCAGCTGACTGAGCCACCCAGGCACCCCCATTTTTTTTTTTTAGTAAATGTCTCTTTTTAATATTATTTACTTGGAGAGAGAGCTCACATGTGAGTGGAGGATGGGCACAATGAGAGAGAGAATCCCAAACAGGCTCTACACTGTCTATGCAGAGCCTGTTGTGGGGCTTAATCTCAGGAGCCAGGAGATCCTGACCTGAGCCGAAGTCAGGAATCCAGCACTTAACTGATTGAGCCATCCATGCACCTCATAATGCCTCTTTTTAACAAAAGGAAACATTTCCTGGCATTACTTAAAGTCTGTCACACAGAAGATTCTATAGTTTGGGGATCATGTATGTTGCTAGGGTCTCTTGGCACTCATTTCCTTTGTACTTCCACTACAAACAATATTTGGGTGAGGATATGGAAGTGAAAAATAGGGAACAAGCCAGAGTCCTGTCAGGATGATGGTAAGACCAGGGCAACTGGGTGGCTGAGCCGGTTAGGCATCCGACTTCGGCTCAGGTCATGATCTCGCAGTTCGTGGGTTCAAGCCCCGCATCTGACAGCCAACTCAGAGCCTGGAGCCTATTTCGGATTCTGTATCTCCCTCTCTCTCTGACCCTCCCCTGCTCATGCTCGCTTGCTCTCGCTCTCTCTCTCAGAAATAAATAAAACATTAAAAAAATTTTTAAAAAGGAGGATAATAAGACATAAGAAGCTTGGAATGCTGAGAAAAATACTCCTGAAGTGGAACATGATTAATATTGGGCCCAAGGCATAAGGCAAACAGGAGCAATTCTGTAGGTAGGTAGAAACCTTTCGCTGGAAGATAAAGGAGCAAAAGAGGTGTCTATCATGGACTTGATATTAGCGGGGCTTTGTATAGTCAGAGAAGACAGCCCTGTTGAAGTTCAAAAGAATAGGAACCATATTAACCTAGGAACTGTTAGATATGTATTTTGAAACAATAGAAAATATTTATTGAAAATTATTTCCTGATGCCGAAAGAGGCAGAATGCAAAGTGGCAAAAATGTAGATACAATCAACATCAAACACTGGTTGTCCTACTCCTTGATGTATAACTAGGTATGTTCCTTTTTGTTTATCTGTACAATGGCATGAAGCATGTTTAGAGCATAGGGAAATAACCCAAGGTGATAGATGTAAAACTCATGGTGCAGTACCTGGTCTATAGATCAATGATAATTGACATTTATTGTCGTTGTGGTTTCTAGACACACAAAAACATGTCGTCAGCACTGTTAGGAACAGTGCATGGCCTGTGGACTAATCCTTTAAGTGGACACTCACAAGCTAGCTTTAAGTGCATAATCGGCACAAGGGAATTTGTACTGTACACAAGTACAGAAGCACAATCACCATGAACATGAAACAAAAGACTAAATATCAACTTTATAAAATAGTAACTAAAAATAGCACTTTCTTTAAGTATTTCTTGAAGTGCTAGATTCGAAGGGGTAGAACATGAAATGTGAAAGCATAAGTCTACTTAGTTGTTCAGTGTTTGAACTTTGCACTCTTCATCCCTCTGTAAGACCAGGCTTGTCCTGATTTGTAAAGCTTACATTAAGCACTTCAAATTTTCATCTTTTAGAGTACCTTTGTTTCATATTTTTCTTTCTCTTATTTTGAATCTCTTAAACATGTCAGTATAACGCTTAGCGGTCTTTCATCAGCTATGTGCTAGAACCCAAAACCTTCCCTTTAAAAGCCTTAGATATGAGAAAGAATGAAGAAGCCCAATACCAGCATCTATAAAAATAAAATGATAGAGGAGTCACTGCCAAGTTCAAAGAGTACTCTGAGCCTTATCCTAGAGTTCTACTTTGGTAAATAGTAATATCAAACCACTTAGTGATACTAACACCACTCTTTGAATAGTTACCTGTCTGTGTATAGTAAATCTTAAAAAGCTGAAATTCACATTTGATAAAGCAGGTTTGAAAGAAAGTTTACAGGAAAGTATGCTTCCATTTCAATACTAGTTCAAATTGAGGAAGAATGAACCTAACCTCTTGCGGTTATCACAGAGAGTTCTTTCAACTGCTAAGCTGTCTGATGCCCAGCATGACTTCTGTTCTTGCCAGTAACTAAGACCATAAGGACACTTCTTGAAAGGGTGACCCCATTGGCAGTGGGACTCAGCAGGTTATTTTCATCTGATTGACATCGTTCCAGAGATCCAGCTTGCCACCTTGAAACTTAAACTTGGGCCCATCCAGACTTTAAATATATTGATGGAAGAGGCATTTGTAATTTGAATGTTTTTCTCAGGATTACATTTATGAGAATTTCCACTGGTGTCTTTGAAAAGCCCTCAGTACATCATTGGAAGCTTTAAAAATGGCATCTCTGGTGTCACATACAGTTGTTCTTAACTGAATTCCTTATAGGAAAAATAGACTAGAACTCGGATCCATTCCAAAACTAAAGATAAGACTGACATTTTCCCTATATAGTTACTGTGTCACTAAGTGAGAACTACTGGTGGTCTTATTTGCGTTGATTTTGAATGCTCCTACCACAGTCACCCTATGGTTTTTCTCATAGGTGATGATCAATTTTGACCTAAGTTTGATTTGTGACACACATTGTGTGTTTAAAAACAGGTTGACTTTCTTGGGAGCTAGTAGGCTTTGGCCTGGAAGGTGTTGTTGGGAAAGTCTCTTCTTGCCTACAGGATGTTTCTTCTTGAAGTTACTTGAAAGGGGCTCTTGGATAGTCATTTCAGGGAGTTTGTATCGTTACATTATACATGTGTACCTGGTTGTCTCTGACATGTCTGTATTTTTTTTCATCTTTTTCTGCCTTGATGTCAGATATGGATCCTGCGGTCTTGATTCCTTTTGCAGTTACGTTGGGAGAAATTGCTGTTTCTGACAGACTATAAACAAAACTTAAGAGATGCTGTAAGTTACTATATTCCTTATGAAATTGAGGGTCGGTGTATATCTGTTTTCAAATGAAATCACTGTACTGGAATCAGAAGCATTCTCTTTACCACAACAGGTGCTTTTCTTATACAGTGGATGGTGGGTTCAGGGTTACATTTTTATTTCCACATGTGTATGATATTGTCTCAAGAAGGCAGCCTGAGAAATTGCCCATTGGGCAAGCTGCCCAGGGGCTGTTTCTCACTGTCAACACTGATGGTGTCACAGGCATCGGTCCTGCAAGCAGCCCAAGGAGCTGTAGCCTCCTCCAGATACCACTCAAGGACAGCAGGGGCATGATGGTCAGGAGTCGCAGGAGGGTTTCACCTGTATCTCTACCACCTGCCAGCATCTTTGGTATATCTGCCTGCATTTGGAAGTTAGAGAATGGTCCAGGGGTTGTGGCTTGGCAGAGAGAGACACATGCCAGCAGAATCAAGATGTACCCTTGCCTCTTTAGGCACAAGACCTTAGGCCATCCAAACCCAGAAGGGAGATCCCAGGGGCCCGACCACTTTTACCTACCCCCTGACCTCCAATCCCATGAGCTTTCTGCTGTGGTAGTTTTGTTACCATTTTAAGCTTTCAAATTTAGATAAGCCGCCTACAACAGAGTGGTTGAGGGAGTAAGAGTTTTCTTTGCGGCCATAACCGTACATTTAGCAAAGTTAGCTATTAAAGGATTCAGTTTTTCTATTTTGCCTATTTTATTTATTTATTTATTTATTTATTTATTTATTTATTTATTTATTTTATTGAGAGAGAGAGGGGAGCACACATGTGCGCGAGCAGGGTGAGAGGCAGACAAGCAGGCTGTGCACTGTCAGCATGGAGCCCAACTCAGGGCTGGATATCACAAACTGTTAAGATAATGACCTCAGCCAAAATCAAAAGTTCAGGCACTTAAAGGACTGAGCCACCCAGATGCCCTTATTTTGCCTTTTTAAGTAGTCATTGACAATAATGACATTGTTGTTGCCACTGCATTATTTTGCTTCTTCTAATTCCCTTAGTTCTTCCAGAAGCTAACTTTGACACAGAGGTTAGTTTTCAGAATAATTATTAAGGAATGGTGTGGTGATCAAACTCTGTGGAAGGATAGAGGAGAAATGATTTGCAATAGTGAGCCTCAGCTCTCTTCATGCGGGAGTTCTGGAGAACCAGGATCAAGGCACATTGGACCTAAAAAGACAGTTTACACTCATGCCTCCATTAGTCTCTGGATTTACACTTCACCAGGGAGGGTGTAACCTTGAAAAATGTGCCCCTTGACACTAGAGGCATTCCATAAAGTGAATGACGGATGAAAATCTGGAGCAGAATGGCCTTGGTGGAAGAAGGATTTTATTGCATTCATCACATAAGTGATACTCTGCAAACTTGACACACCAAAATATAGGCTGAGTCCAAGTAGTTCTGGTTGGGTTGTTTTCAAAGATACTTTGCAAACTATTGTTCTTAGATTTTGCAATTAAGCAATAAAGTTTTCCTCAGTTTATAATAAAACATAACTCCACCTCTAAAGTGCTGCTTTATTTTCTTTTAATATCTTCATTGATTTAGCCATATAAACAAATATTGACATCCATGATTTTAAATCTATCCCCCGTGTATCCTCCAAGGATGTATAGTCTCATTCTTTTTATTTATGGAGACCTAAAAATAATGGCAGAAAAAAATAACAAGGCTCTGGTTTACTTAGAATTAATGTTCAGTTGAATACTTCATGTTGATTTGCTCCTGAAATACACCCTGCATTTGTGTGGCTTTGTAGAATATGTTTTGGAATATATATTTTCCTTTCTTAAATATGACTGCCTGAGTATTGCTTTTGTTATTCATTCGATGTTTATTAGCAGATGCTAGAATAAGCTAGGTGCTCTGTAGACCTATTTATGTAAAGCTTGTTGCCATGGTAACTAAGTGTCTCTCATTTAGAAAATAGACCAAATGGGGGGCAGGGAGAAAGGGTAACAGCCCAAGGAATCCTTGGCCATGCTATAAATTCCTGTTTTCTAGGGAGTGGAAAGGGAAAAATAGGGAAATAATTCGCCAGACTCACAATAACTCCTGGTAGCTATTGTTAGGTCAAGTTATTAAAGAATGAGTAATGTGGCAAAAATAAAAGACCCTGTCTTAAGGTTTCATAATAGTTTATGATATACTTGGTCTCATCTATTTGCCGAATTGTGCTCATAAAAGAAATAAACATAAGAATTGAACAAAACCCATTATTCTTTTCTACCATATATAAACATCAACCCAATATCATGTAATATTTAAGAAAGGTAAGGCAAAATCTGTAAACTTTGTTCAGTGGTATTTTTAATAAAGGGATTTAATTCATTCTTAATTAACTTCTAAATTGGTGGCAAGTTATTAAGGTAAAAAAATTAAATGTTGCATGTTAGAATGTATTTTGACATTTGAAATGAAATACTTTAATTTGGTAATGCAGTCATGAAGGAATTTTGAAGGCTGAGATAATTATTTGATTGCGGTTTTCTCAAGCGGTGAAGTCAACTGCGTGGCAAGAAATGGGTTGTTTCCTTTGGTGTACATGATAGGACCATCATAATGTAGTTAGTTCTTACTCTGTGGCAGTTGAAGCAAGTCAGTGATTTCTTTCTGTAGCAAATGATTTTTTGTAGAATGTATATGGAGAGGTCATGGCATAGTTAGTGTGAGGAAAAAAATCATCAGGAACCCATTACAGAGTCACCTCGCAGTTACTTTATTTTACCATGAATATTTTTTTCCTTCTCCATATTTAGATGAGTTAGAATTGGAAGCTATTTGTAGTTTGAGTGCTGATCCAAAAAGATTTTTAAGGAGTTGACTATATTGATAAGTGATCCTTATAAGGGAAAGCATCAGTAAGTAATTTGCTACCATTGAATGAGTTTTGAATATTCAAGATTGCAAGTGTTCAGAATCCCAAATGTACTGTGCCTTGTTTGACTAGTTTTTTTTTTTTTAATTGACTCTTTGTCACTTCAGGTGATATTTCTGTAGATATAATTAGTGGTTGACAGTTTATCTTGGCCAAATATTCGATATTTGTTATTTTTTACTGTAATGAATGTATTAAACTCATTATCAAAGTTTTCCTTTGGCAAATAATTAACATACACGTATATATACGCATACATAACACGTATGCATGTGTACATACCGACACACTTACATATATATACACATGTATATTTATAATACGTCTCAGAAAGTCCTCCTCCTGTTGATTTCAAATGTTTATGACAGATTTGAGGGAAATTTGTAGTAACAAATTTAAAAATGCAGAAATAAAATATTAAATGCTTGAAGCATATGGGGAGAGTTGGAAACCATGTGATTCATATGATTACAGTATTGTTAGATATAATATTTAATATATTCCCAGTATTTTTACTGTAATTTAGAATATGACTTGAAAAACTATTATCCCTGAATATCTATATGGAAGCAGGACTATATATGACCATTTTTGTCATCACCAAATATTTTCTCAAAAATGTTCACTTGATACATAATAGTGGAATACATTTCTCAGTGCTCATGAGAGATCCTGTTATGTCAAGTGTTTGAGTTATAGAAAATAACACATCTTAGTACTTGAAGATAACATTTTTTCCCCCTCACATCAATTCCATGTAGATCTTGGCCACAGTAAAGAAAGGGCAACTACCATCCAAGTGAAGGCTGAAGGGTATACCTCAGAATCAAATGTGCCTCCATGAATACCATGGCACATAAAGGGGAAGATCAAGAATGAATTAAATAAATTCTGCTTATTTTGTTGGGCAAAGCAAATGGTGCTGTCTTCCCTAACTTGACTTGAGTGGGAAGGTGCTGTCTATCTCCTTTGGTTTCAGTGAAACACACCATTTACAGTAGCTTCCAGGGAAATGGAAATTAATTTTAGCTCTGTTTTAATTCATGTACTGTTTAATGAAAGTGGCATATAACCTAATTGACTCTCTTCGAGTAGTTTTTGCTTAAGTGATAATGTAGAAGAACAAAATGTATGTAGACTTTTTCAAGTGTACACAAAAATCATTAACAGATTTTTTTAACATGGCATGTTCTAGTTTGTTCTTCATGTGGAAATACCTATTAAATCACAAATGAGTCAATCTGGGACTTGTGTTTTAACGACACTGCTGGATTCCATTTTCAGCACAACAGAATGAATTTTCTCTTACAAATAGTAATATGGATACCGAATGCCAGGAAGCGTTGACACAGTTCCAAAGACGATGCATAATCACTGTATATACTATTGTGCATGTTGTCAACTATTGTAGAGTGATTGTAAACAAAGCACTGATTTTAAAATCAGACCCAACTCCATTGCTCCTTGACAATTCTGACCTTGGACATGCTCCTAAAGTTCCCTACATCTCCGAAGGTTCATCTGTAAAATGACAATAAGTTACCTGCAGTTACTGCAAAGATGAAACACAATGACATTTAAAGCTTAGCCCTATGTCCTGGTACTAATGTTTTGTATAATTTATCGATCCATAATTATTTTAATGAATATAAAGCTGCAAGAATTGCTCAAACTGAGTGAGTCTGTCCATTCCATGTGTGTGAAATCGGGAGATGAAACTGGGTAAAATGTGACCCATCTGACAAAAAGGAAAATACATTTAGAAGATACAGTCCTATGTTTTCGTTACCATGCTCAACATGAAGGTAGAGAAGCTCTTGGGCATCCTCAGTGCATACAATAAAGAAGAAGAAAATTTTCATGCAAGCAAGTGTTGAAAAGGGCACAAGAAAATGTCATGTGTATTTTCTTTATTCAGCAGACTGACTTGATGTGTTTTATTTTGAAAAGCACACACCAAAAATAAGAGTTTACGTAAGTCACCTTACAGGATCTGTTCCCCATCTCTCTTTTTCTTATGAGGACTAAATTGTATCTGTGAATTTTGATATTTTGTGGTTTGGTTTTTAACATTTATGACAAGGGAGGGAACAATGTCTAAACGAGAAATGGCACAGTACAGTTCCTTCGCAGAAAATCGAGGGCACATGAATGCTTTGGGCTGGCTGGGTGCTCCATTTCTGGTGTTACTTTGTCTTTGAAAACACTTGGTAGGTAAAACAAAATAAAGCAAAACCTTAGAAAAATCAGTCTTATGTTATACAAATATGGAATCATTATATTTTACAGTTGAACATAAACATATTATCACATGTCTACTGTGTCTCCAAAAATCTCAGTCCTGTGAAGGTTTTTGGTTTTCACTTTCCCTCCTCTTTTTATGGTAGAGGAGTGGTTTAGGAAAAATTACTTAGAATTTTTTAAGTAAAAGAATAGTGAAGTCTCATAGACCTTTATTGTGGCCAACAGTGAGACCATAAATATATTATGGGAAGATTTAATTAGTCGTGTAAAATACTACTACTTGTATCTGATCCTCAGCAACTTTTATCTGTGCTTTTAAGAAAGTGAATGCTATCGGGCTCTGTGCTGACTGCCAGCTCAGAGCCTGAGCCTGTTTCAGAGTCTGTATCTCCCTCTCTCTCTGACCCTCCCCTGCTCACGTGGTCTCTCTCTCCTAGAAATAAAAAAAAAAAAAAAAGTGAATGCTAGCTGGTTAAGGTAGACTTCTTTCCACTTCTGTTTCTTTACTGAAAGTCCACCAAATGGTCTCTTCCTTTACATACTTTTTATTTATTCCTATTGTTGTGAATCCCCACCTCCTTCATCCATGGCTAAAGGAAAGTGAAGATGCATTAACTTCATATCTCCTAAAATAAACTGTAAATAACAATACAAAGTTTAAGGCACTTTGTAAAATCAAATGTATGACTCATGAATGTTTATTTTTGTTCTCTGTAGAGTTCTGTCTTCAGCCTTATAAAATATGTAAAAGTCAAAAATAAAAAATATTTATATATCTGTGTGCTTGTTTTCAGTTTGAGTAATTTTAGGCTTTTTGTTTCTGTTCTGGGAGTTCAGAACCTCTTCAAGAACCATGGTGCTTAATAATTTTACTTTTATTAGTACTTGCCCCTTATTATGAACTAATTTTTAGTGGAGGAGAAATAGTCTCAGGGAGCATTTTAGCATAAAGGAATGGATTTTAGGTGTCACTGTGGATAATGTTGAATTACTTTGATTTTCCTTTTTAGGCTGAGTCATTCTTCAAGAAAAATCTTTTGATAGGCAGTGACATCTACTAGAAAAGTGGCAAAATGCTGCTTGCATTTGATACACCAAATGAACAGAGATAAATCTAGAGTGTAGGAGTTGCACTGAGAACAGCGACTGTCATAATATTATATTTTTCTATACTTATTTCCCACTCCACATACCTTTATCCTAAATTGAGAAAGGAAAATATTTATTTGACATGTGTTTATATTTCTTTGCCCTTCCATAACATTGGAAATTGAAAGTCCAGATTCATTAGATAGCAGCTTCAGAGTTTTCTATTTTAAATTTTAGATTTTATGTGTGTTTATATATGATATATATGCATGCATGCATATATTATGTATGTGTGCTTGTATATATGTGTGCATTTGTGTGTGTGTGCATATGTATCTTGATAAATTATAAAGGACAATGGTATAATTAGAAACTGATGAGCGCTCGTTTTTGGATAGACTTGTTTTCACAGTGTGTAGATCAAAATTTCTTTTAAGATAATCTTGAGAAAATTCATGATCTAACTTCATAGCTAGGTAGTGAAGTTTCCTTAAAGGGGGGATTTTTTATTGTCCCTCCCCCATTGTATTGACATAACGTTGACTTATATCATTGTGAACATCATTACATTGTGATTATTTCATGCATCTTTATATTACAAAATGATAATGCTCACGACAGTAAGGTTAATGGTTATATCCATAACTTCACATAGAGTTTCATGTGTGTGTGGCGAGAACTTTGAAGCACCTCTCACATACGTAGTGCAGTATTGTTTTTTTTAATTTTTTAATGTTTATTTATTTTTGAGACAGAGAGCACCAGCTGGGGAGGAGCAGAGAGAGAGGGAGACACAGAATCTGAAACAGGCTCCAGGCTCTGAGCTGTCAGCACAGTGCGCGATGCAGGGCTCAAACCCATGGACTGCGAGATTATGACCTGAGCTGAAGCCAGACGCTTAACCCACTGAGGCACCCAGGTGCCCCCAGTATTGTTAACTACGTTCACCACCCTCTAGATTAATTCCCTTGAATTCATTCATCTTCTAACTAGTGATTTGTATGCTTGGAGAACCTTCCTTTTTCTCCTTTCCTTCACCTTTCTTCACTTCCTAAACCCTAGCTACCACCAGTCTAATCTCTGTTTCTCTGAGTTCATTGTTTTCAGATTGCACATAGAGCAGAAATCATACAGTGTTTGTCTTTCTCTGACTTTTTTTCCAATTAATATAATTCCCTCAAAGTTCATCCAAATTGTTGCAAATGACAGGCTGTCTTATGGCTACATATTCCAGCATATATGTAAATATAAATAATATAATTATGAATATATATTGGAGTGTGTGTGTGTTTGTGAGAGAGAGAGAGAGAGAGAGAGAGAGAGAGAGAGAGATTTTCTCTGTATCCATACATCTGTTGATGGACAAATTGTCATTTCCATGTCTTGGCTATTGTGAATCCTGCTGCATTGATGATGGAGGGGCAGGTAGTGGAATAGCTAGATCATATGGCAGTTCCATCTGTAATGTTTTCAGGAATCTTCATACTGTTTGCCTTCGTGGCTGCACCAAACAAGGATGTCCTTTTCTCTACGTCATTAACCAGCACTTGTTATCTCTTCTGGTTTTGAATTATCAAAAACTGTTAAGTTATTCTAACAGATAGGAGGTAATATCTCATTGTGGTTTTGATCTACATTTGCCTGATGATGAGTGATAATGAGCATCTTTTCATGTACCTATTGGCCATTGGCCGTCTGAGTGTCTTTTTGGGGGAAGTGGAGGGAAAATGTCTATTTCTCTTGTCTGTTAATGGTTTTATTTATTTATTTAATTTATTTTGCTGTTGAGTTGTATAGGTTTCTTATATATTAACTTATATATTAACTACTTATCACATAGGTGCAGAAAATACTTGCAAATATTTTCTTACATTGTATCAACTCCCTTTTCATTTTATTGATTATTTTTTTGCTGTGCAGAAGTGTTTTAGTTTGATGTTGCCCCACTTGATTTTGCTTTCTTTGCTTGTACTTTTCATGTCATATTGAAAAAAAACAACAATATTGCCAAGACCAGTGCCATGGAGCTTTACCCTTTATGTTTTCTTTGAGGAATTTTATGGTTTCCAGTCTTACATTTAAACGTTTAATCCATTTTGTGTTCACTTTTGTGAGTAAAGATAAGGATTCAGTTTCATTCTTTTGCATGTGAATATCCAGTTGTTTGCATTCTTTTGCATGTGAATATCCAGTTTTCTTAACACCATTTCTTACAGAGACTGTCCTTTTCCCATTGAATGTTCTTCGCTCCCTTACCAGATATTAGGGGACCACATAGGAGTAGGGTTGTTTTTGGGCACTCAATTCTATTCTACTGGTCTCTTTGTCTATTTTCGGCCAGTACCATATTCTTAGGTAATATAGCTTTGTACTGTAACATGAAATCAAGTAGCGAGATGTCTCTGGCTTTGCTTCTGTGACTCAGGATTCCTTGGGCTATTCAAGGACTTTTGTAGTTGCATATAAAATTTTATATTGTTTTTTACAAATTTCTCTAAAATATGCCATTGAAGTGTTGGTAAAGCTTCCAGCTCTTTAACTCTCATTGAATGCATGGTAACTGTGAGACTAGAAGTGTTACATATGCCGTCCTTTTATTTTCATGCTATAGCGTAGGAACTGTAATTGAGGTTTAAGAAATTATGTAACTTCTTCAAGTTACTAAATTGTGGAATATCTACATCTGTTCCAGATGTAGCTGAAGTCACTAGGGATACATCACTATGCTAAAGTGAAGTAAAAGTACACTCCTGCTTTTTGGCATTTGTATCTAGCTGAAGGTTGTTTAAAATAAAATAACTGATATTTATGGTAGGTTAGATGGTGATAAATCCTCTAGAGAAAATCACACAGGTAAGGGAAACGGGAATTAGAAAAGTGAGGAGCTTCATTCTAGGAAAGTTGTCAGGAATTGGGTATTATTTAAGATAAATAATGCTAAGTGCCAAGAAAGACATAGTCTTGAAATTCAGTGTTTTACTGCAATCAAGTATGGTTTGTCTGATTGCAGTGTGAGTGGCTCTCCTCCATCTTCTAGTTAACTTGTTAAACTTGGACCCAAATTGTCACAGGAAAAAGAGAAATAAAAGGGGTCCACCAGCTTTTCATACCCTAAGTCTGGAAATGGCAAGTATCACAACTCTTTAATGTCCCTTGACCACGGCTCATCACCTGACCCCAATGTAACTGCAGAAAAGCTGGAAAATGTCCAAGGACACATGGAATAGTTGGTCATATCAAACATCTCTTCCAGAGAAGGCTTCATGAAGGAGATGGTTGCATTAAAACTAAAATCATTTCCCAGCTAATATTTTAATGCGAAAGCATGTAAAAAGGAAATATTAATGGCCTTTAGGGTCAATCATCAGCGTTATATATTTCATTGCACTTTTTCACAAGAGCAAAACTCCTAATGATTTCAAATTGATATATTATGTGCCTTCTGATAAAGATGGATACACTTGTTTCTAAAATGTGTCCTCTTAAAATTTTATAGATG
This sequence comes from Proteles cristata cristata, assembly GCA_017311185.1. Taxonomy (NCBI): domain Eukaryota; kingdom Metazoa; phylum Chordata; class Mammalia; order Carnivora; family Hyaenidae; genus Proteles; species Proteles cristata. The sequence continues at coordinate 36,227 of JAESUZ010003671.1, read as the reverse complement.
ACTTTTAAATTTCCTAGCATAAAATAATATAGCAAGGCAGAAGAGTAATCAGAAAAAGAAAAAAAGAAGTATTAAATTTATTTCAAGTGTCATTTTAAACTGCCACATGCTTCTTAGAATAGTCATTACCAAGGTGACTGTGAAGAGCTTTTTCCAATGCAAAGGAAACATAGTGGAATATAGTTTATTCATGACATAATTTAAGGAAAGACTTGCTACCAACACCCATAAGTTGTCACTGCAGCATTGAGTTCTCTTGTCATGTAAATGCAGTTAGATGGGATTTTTCCCAGAATTTATCATCTAATTTATTGACCAAGTTTTGTAGACTTTGCAAATAATAAGACTGCTTCTATTGTAATACAGAATAATTAAAAACTAGTCATATTTGATTTATTTTATTCTTTTTTAATCAGTGCTTTAACTGGGGACACCAAATTAGATTATTTTTACAACAGTGGAAAGAGCAGTGAAATACTCTTCCCTGGATCCCTGCTTCTTTCTGTCCTCTGCCCTCAGAGGACTGTAGATTTTAGAGGATATTCAGATGACCATTGATGGGGTGACGTTGTCATTCCAAAGAATGTCAAAATAGATGCCTGTATGGTTTGAGAATATGAAGAGAGGAAATGATTTCTGAGCACCTGCTCTCCTTTCCAGTCAAAGCCATTGCTGAGGGGGAAAATAGTAACCTGTGGTAAGATCTGGGGTTTAATGTTCAGTTTCCATTTTAATTCAGATTTTGAGTGCTCGATGGAGGAGGCAGTGGCAAGCCTTTCCGGGATACAGTCATTGAATATTGACCCTTCAGTGAAGACTCTTGACATCTTCACTGAAAATGGGCAGAGGGATATAAGGAATCAGAAGAAAAGGCGAATCTCTCCATATGGAAAGAATGCACACAAATGACTGACTAGCGAAAAGAAAATTCCTTTCAGTGTGTGGAATCAGGATAGATATCAAGTATGACACAGAAACATGGCAAATGATCTGGAAGAACATATAGAATATTGCTAGACAAAAAGTAGAGGGGGGGGTGGTAACCTTGAGTGGCTTCCCTTTATTTAATAAAGACCTTAGTGCCCCATTTGAAAATGCTTCTGCGTTGATGGCCTATCTATCTAACTTGCTTGCTGACCTTATTTACTACGACTCTCAAGGAACCTATATATTAGACTATGGCTTTCTTACCAAATTTCTTACCAAATCTGTATTTTAGTTCACTTGCTCTTCTGTCTACCTTCAGTAACAAAGCTAGGAAACCAGGATAGAAAAAAGGAGAAACCCAGAAATTGTGTAATTGCAAATGAAGTCCCAGGCTTAGCCCAGAGAATGCAAATCAGTTTTGAGAGTGTGTCTCTTCTCCAAGTAAAGGAACTGGAGATTCATTTTCTCATTGGCTAGCGCCCTCTAGGGGTGGGTTCAGGATGTAAAACTCTCAGGCACTTTTAGCTCTCCTTCGTTGCCTAAGTCGTATCCTCAGAATGACACAGAAGGGGCACAGAAGCAGCAGTATATATAGAAACTGGAGCATGGATGCACAGAGCTGGTAAAACTCCATCTGAATTGGGGTATCAGTGGCCCTACCTGTCTGACCTACTTCCTAAGTCAGAAAAAATGTCAGTCTTCTGAAATTGTTGTTTATATTTCCCTTGATATTCTACATGTGCCATTTTATATTATTACCTACTAAATGTGCTGTCCAAGATACTGGTTTCTTTGAGCAGATTTTATCTTGAGTTAAATTACAGTAAAAACTTGAGTTGATATATGTCCTATGTATTGTGCTAGGTGGATACATAGACCAGAAGCAGTGGGCGGTGGGCCATCTGGAGACTTTGCAGTTGTAACTGTATCCTGTTTGAAGTAAATACGGTAGGTAGCATGGAGAAGAGCACAAACATATATAGAGAGGCTTCAGTCTCAGACCTAATACTGCTTCTTGATTCTAATATTTCCTGATTGTATGGCCATTGGCAAGTAATTACATACTGACAAGGAATCTGTTCAAATCTCTAAAATGAATATTTTAAACCTTTTTCACAGGGTTTTTCTTTTCTTTTAATTTTTATTTATTTATTTATTTTTTTAATTTCTGAAAGAGCAAGAGAGACAGTGTGAGCAGGGGAGGGTCAGAGAGAGAGGGAGATAGAGAATCTGAAGCAGGCTCCAGGCTCTGAGCTGTGAGCACAGAACCTGATGCAGGGCTCGAACCTACTGACTGTGAGATCATGACCTTAGCTGAAGTCAGACACTTCACCGACTGAGCCACCCAGGCGCCCCAAGAAAAGCAAATTCTTCTTCTTTTTTTTTTTTTTTACAAATAGCTTATTGTCAAATTAGGTTCCACATAACACCCAGTGCTCATCCCCACAAGTGTCCTCCTCCATGCCCATCCCTCCTCCCCTCCACATCCACCAGTCCTCAGTTTTTGTCAGCATTCAAGAGTCTCTCATGGTTCGCCTCTCTCCCTTTCCCCCACCATTTCCCCCTTCTTCTCCACCGGCCTCAGTTAAGTTCCTCTAGTCTCCTAATGTTTTGTATAGTGTTGTTCTTCTACTGACTTACTTCACTCAAACATAACACTCTCATGGGTCCGTCATGTTTCACATGGCCGTTTCATTGTTTCTCATTGCCGTAGTAGTGTTCATGGTATAGATAATACATCTTTTAATAACTTTCAGTATTTTGTTTATTTTTGCAAATAGTTTATTGTCAAATTGGTTTCGCGTGTCTTTCAGTGCTCATCCCCCAAGTAATGTGTTTCTTGATCTATTCGTGGATGATGAACCTTGTTTATCATGTTTGTGTGTTGAGTGCTGCTATGAACATCGGGGTACATGTGCTCCTATGCCTCAGCATTTCTATATCCCTTGGGTAAATTCCTAGCAGTGCTATTGGAAAAGCAAATTCTTAACAGTGGGGCACCAGGCTGGCTCAGTTATTCAGGTAATGATGTTTTTTCCTTCCCTTTCAATCGCTTTAAATGTTGAGCACAGGCTTTACATAAAATATATTGATAATGCCAGTTACTAATTGCATGAGAAGCTTGAGTGGAGAGACGGGGTGTACAGAGCTCTGAGTATATTTAGGGGCTGGGGATTAGATTTATGAAGTTTGAACGCAGATGAAGATGTAGATACCAATGTGAAAATATTCCCACATAGAATGTTTTCATAGAAGCTCAAACAAACGTAGAATGGAACATTTCAGAGCAGGAAACTTATATTTTTCAAGTTCTTTCAGAAAAATAATACAAAATCTTGAGAAAGTGTGGTAATGTGTGTAAAAATCTGAAGTTGGTAGACAGTTTGTTTCCTAGAGGTTCACCAACCTCTGCTGTTTTTTCTGCTGAAAAACAAGATCAGAAGTGTATATGCCATGTGGGATGCACATTTTGATAGTCACTTGCTCTGGGCCACACATAAGGCTTCTGATGCCAGCTCTTTCTCTCATACCCTTGACCCTCCAGCATTTTAACAACCTGTCTTGATACCATGTTTGTAATCTGATAATACAGGAGACTCATAAAATCTAGTGACAAAGTAGTGGATAGTAGCAGCACAAAGAAGTAATACACAATGAGACTACAAAGGAATATCGAGCTGCAGAATTTATATATCAATTGTGTTGTGTCTGACATTTAGTTCTTCCTTGGGAAAATGAAATTATATGTGTGAACAGAAACTTTTGTGCCACTGAATGCATTTCCCTGTCTTGTGGGTCTACTTGACTATGCATTACCATGGAAGAGATGTGATCCTACACTTGAACACTATTTTCTGCTAGTGAGTTCTAATGGAGAACCAGCCTCCCTATTCCTGTGAGCATCTTGTCCCCTCAGGTCACTAGTCACCCTCAGTGTAAAGCTAGTGGGGATACACAGCAGTACATCCCCCAGCCATTGGAGTTGTAATTGAATCCCAACATTTTGGACTCCAGTGAGAAGTGTTACAGTTTTAGGGGGTGGTAGACATGTTTATTTCTTGCAGCTTGATTGAGGTTTAATTGACAAATAAAAATTATATATGCAACAGGTATTCAAAATGTTTTGATATACAAATACACTGTGAAAAGATTGCCACAAACAAGCTGTTAACACTATCCATCAGCTTACACAGTGAGTTGCTTGTGTGTGTAGCATCAGTCAAGATCTGTCATAGGAAATTTCAAGTATACAATGCAGTATTGACTATGACTAACTCAGCTATACATTGGATCTCCAGATTATCTGGAGATATCAAACAGATATCAAACAGATTATCTCTGTTTGTGAGATCAAGCTCTCATTGTGCTCTATGCTGACAGTGCATAGCCTGTTTGGAATTCTCTTGCTCGCTTGCTCGCTCACTCTCAAATAAATAAACTTTAGAAAGTCATTTAAATATTTTTTAAAAAGTTTTTTTAGTTATATTTCTTGAACTTGTTTTGCTTCCAGCAAAGTGATTCTCTGAAAAATATTTTAAGTGTAATCACAAGTAGAAATGCAGACCATCAAATCTGAGAGGCTTTCCCTAGTGGATTTATTTTTGGTAGTTAGCTTTCTAGAATCTTCTTGCTTTTCAAGTCTCAGTTGTGACTGATTATGCTTTCAGCCCAAAATAGCAACTCAGAATATTCAGGTTTTCAGGCACTTCTCAATCATACAATGTAGGCAATGGCACCCATTCATTATCTACAACTAATGTTGATTTAGGGTTTTCAGTTTTTGTTAATATAGATGCCCATCACTGGTAAAACAAGCGTCTTTTAAAAATTGGAGACATGGCTTGTCTGAAAATCTGCAAAGTAATTGTTTATCATTGATAATGAGATCATTAAATTCAGCTTTGTGGTTTTTTTTTTTTTTTTTTTGCCTGAAAGTATGTTGCCAATTTAAACCTTGTACTAAATAGCCTGATACACTATTAGAAAGAAATCAGAATATGGCCTGAATTCAGAACCAGAAATTTAATCCTTAGGTACTGTGGCACTGCATACTTGGGTTGAGACACCCCATGTTTGAACTTTTTTTTTCCTATTTCCCATTCTAAATATTCTCACCAACTAAGCCAATCCATGGTTTCTAAATCCATGATTACATTGCACAGATACATGTACTTACTTAGTGACACAGGAGTGCTAAATTTATTCACTTGCTGGGCTTGTCTGTGCACAGATTTCTGGGTCACTTTCCCAGGGTCTCCGAGTAAGTAAGTTGAGCAGGACTCCAGATTTGACACCTGTGATCCATTTCTGGGTGCTGCTGGCACTAGAGGACCATACTTTGAGAGTCATTCTTCTAAGACATCTGACTCGTGTCATCCTGATTCGGTTCTCTGTTCCTCTCACTTGGATTATGGAAGAAGCCTGTTAGGACAGCACCCAAAGAGATTCTTTCAAAAGATAGCAGATTATGTCTATAATGGCTTCTTGCCAGCCTTTATATAAAACTCATATTCTTAACCTTGGCCTGTGAAGTTTCCCTTGTCTGGTCTTTGGCTCCTTGTTCCACCTCGTGTTCCACCCCCCGCTCCCTACTGCCCCCACCCCGCGACCCCTGACTCTCTCTCCATGTTCACTGGCCGCCTTGATTTTTCTTGACCAACTGTGCCACGCACATTTCCACCTGAGGGCTTTTGTGTCAAAATTGTCTTCTGTATAGGATTAGCACCCTTCTCCCCCCACCTGCACAATTTTGTATGGCATCCTTTCTCATTTCACTTAAATCACTCCCTACACAGGGTTTTTTTTTTGACCACGCTTACCTAACATAGCACTCTCTACTTGGCCCTTAGACTTCTGGTTGTAATACGACATCCTGCCCCCAAAGGAAGATTCTTGGGAGCAGATTTGTTTTGTTCACCGCTGTAACCATGGTGCTAACACAGTGCCTGGCGCTTAAGAGATAATGAATAAATATGTATTGGATGGGTAAATAAATGGATGGACAGAAGAATGTCCCTTTTTTGGCCTCCCCTTCCTTGTGACCTGGACAGTTGTTTGACTTGCATGTTGTCCTCTTTGTCTTGCACCATGTCCTCCAGTATTCTGTGCTTAGGAGGAAGTGCTCTCTGTCAGGTTTCCTATAGGCACCTTACCTCCAACCCTATTCCTGTAAGTTGTATTAAATCTTTCATAGTTAAGAAAAAAAAAAGTCTACACACATACGGACAATTGAGAATCTTTGGCTTTCATTTCAGGACTGCTAATTCTTAAATTATGTATCCCTGTCTTTTTGTGTCTTGCACATTTTAAGTACTGTAGTATTGCATCTTGATAGTCTGCTCATTAGACTGCTAGCTGTGAACTGCTGATATACAGAGAACATTAATTGCCAGACTGAGGTTTGTTCTTTTTGTATGAAAATAATTAGTTTCCAGAGCTAGAAAAATGCCATTAAATGTTACCCTGTACCTGTCCAGTCAAAATATGGCTTCTCTCACATGATTGTGTGCTGATCACTGCTTATGTCAACCAGTGTTTTCCACTGAGCTGGACCATATTGTGGCATGTCCTTTGGAGGCTACATGGAATTTTATTTTTGCAACCAAATTTCATAAGGCAAAAACCAGGAACATTTGTTACCAAGAATTATGTAATCAAGATCAAGAATTACAGAATTAAGATTAAGAATGATTGCCTTTTGATTTCCAGGAGCTTTTACTGTCAACCAGATGTTGAGAGTTAAATCTTTTCAACTGAATATTCTGGCTTGTGAATTCCTTTTCCTTCTCTCTCTAATCTTTTTTCTTTTAATACTTTATTGTCAAGTTGGTTTCCCTATAACACCCAGGTCTCATGCCCACAAGTGCCCTCCTCCATGCTCATCATCCCCCTTCCCCTCTCCCCCACATCCATCAGTCCTCAGTTCTCAGCATTCAAGTGTCTCTCATGGTTTGCCTCCTTCCCTCTCTTCCCCCATTTCCCCCCTTCTTTTTCCCCATGGTCCTCCATTAAGTTCCTCCTAATCCTCCTATACGTGCAAACATATGGTATTTGTCCTTCTCTGCCTGACTTATTTCACTCAGCATAACACCCTCAAGGTCCATCCATCTTGCTACACGTGGCCAGATTTCATTGTTTCTCATTGCCATGTAGTATTCCATTCTATAGATAAACCACATCTTCTTGATCCATTCGTCATTTGATGGACACTTAGGCTCTTTCCATGGTTTGGCTATTGTGGAGAGTGCTGCTATGAACATTGGGGTCCATGTGCCCCTGTGTATCAGCATTCCTGTATCCCTTGGGTAAATTCCTAGCAGTGCTATTGCTGGGTCATAGGAGAGTTCTATAGTTAATGTTTTGAAGAACCTCCACACTGTTTTCCAGAGGGGCTGCACCAGTTTACATTCCCACCAGCAGTGTAGGAGGGTGCCCATTTCTCCACATCCTCGCCAGCATCTAGAGTCCTCTGATTTGCTCCTTTTAGCCACTCTGACTGGCATGAGGTAGTATCTAAGTGTGGTTTTGATGTGTATTTCCCTGATGAGGAGGGATGCTGAGCATCGTTTCATGTGTCTGTTGGCCATCTGGATGTCCTCTTTGGAGAAGTGTCTGTTCATGTCTTCCTATTTCTTCACTGGATTGTTTGTTTTTCTGGTGTGGACTTTGGTGAGTTCCTTATAGATTTTGGATACTAGCCCTTTATCTGATATGTCATATGCAACTGTCTTTTCCTATTCTGTTGGTTGCCTATTAGTTTTATGGATTGTTTCCTTTGCCATGCAGAAGCTTTTCATCTTGATGATGTTCCAGCAGTTCATTTTTTCTCTTGATATCCTTGCCTTTGAGGATGTGTCAAGTAAATAATGGCTGTGGTTGAGGTCAAAGGGGTTGTTTCCTGCTTTCTCCTCTAGGGTTTTGATGGTGTCCTGCCTCACATTCAGGTCCTTTAACCATTTTGAGTTTATTTTGGTGTGTGGTGTGAGAAAATGATCTCGTTTCATTTGTCTGCATGTTGCTGTCCAGTCCTCCCAGCACCGTCTGTTAACGATGCTGTCTTTTTTCCATTGAATACTCTTTCCTGCTTTGTCAAAGATTAGTTGGCTATATACTTTTGGGTCCAATTCTGAGTTCTCAATTCTGTTCCATTGCTGTGTGTCTGTTTTTGTGCCAATACCATACTGTCTTGATGATGACAGCTTTGTAGTCGAGGGTAAAGTCTGGGATTGTGATGCCTCCCGTTTTGGTTTTCTTCTTCATTATTACTTTGGTTATTCGGGGTCTTTTGTGATTGTTTCCATACAAATGTGAGGATAGTTTGTTCTAGTTTTGAGAAGAAGGCTGGTGCAATTTTGATCGGGATTTCATTGAAGGTGTAGATTGCTTTGGGTAGTAATGACATTTTAACATTTATTTTTCCAACCCATGAGCATGGAATGTTTTGCCATTTCTTTGTGTCTTCTTCAAGTTCCTTCATAAGTTTTCTATAGTTTTTATCATACAGATCTCATATCTTCACTCTCTAATCTTAAACAATGATTTCATCCACTTTTCTCTATAGATTAATTTAAATACCTGAGTTTGACATGTCATAACTCAAGCCTCCTATTGGTGTTCGTTGCCCCTAGAATGCTCAAGTAGTTCATCAAACTCTAGCCAAAACTTTTTTTTATTGTCTTTGACCAAAATAAACTCATAATCTTGTGTCTGTTAAGGATGCAATTAGTCTGTCACCCATAAACATAGCATTAGAGAGAAATAGAGATACTGTAGATGCAAGTGTTAGGACACATTAAAGTGAATTTGAGCAGGATGTGTAAATGTGACACATAGAATGTTTATGTATTTCCTCTAGTATCATTAAAGTCTTGCAATTTTCATGAATATCAAAAAGAAAAACATTTTGGTAAAACTGATGCGATGGTGGCAATTCAGTTAGTCCATCTTCATCTAACATTTTTGCTCACATTGACATGTGCATGATGTTATATTATGGGAATATAAATGACATAATTTCTTTTTATTGTTCCAGACATTTTCAGTTGTGACTTCTTTTGTAGACATTGTAACTACTTTAAAATTGTTTCCTATCCATATATTTTTCAGTTTTTGTTCCCTGGCACTTTATCAGCATGTCTCTGTTTCTCCAACAACCTGGAAAGCACTGGATATATTGGATGGCAGGAAACTTGGAGGGAAATGGGAGTTATCTCTTGCCTCCTTAGCTTCTCACAAGGGTTTCATCTAGCTCAGCATCCTTGGGAGATGTAGAACAGTATTAGTCATGACTTCAGCAGAAGGAGTAACACTTAGTATTCACTGCTGTGTCACGACTTGAGCCAGAGACTCATGGGCCTTCTTGTATCTTAATTTCCCTGTGACTTTACTTTCAGGCTCCAATTCATTTGCCAAAGTCCTTACAATCTGCCTTAATATTGTGGTTTCTTCCCTTAAAGTTTTACTTAATTTTTTTAGTCATCTCTACATTCAACATAGACCTCAAATTCATGACCATGAGATCAAATATTGCATGCTCTTCTGACTGAGGCAGACAGGTGTCCTAGTGTCTGTAACCAGTGCTGTCAACCCGTACTGAGTGCATCCTCAAAATCATGCAAAATCTTGTATGTCGTCACATAGATAACTTCCTATATAATCTCTGATTCTTGCTAATTATATTCACTGGTATTGAAGCTGGCTTTCTCAAGAGTAGATCCGATAGTGTCAGCCTTCTGCTCAGCAACCTTCAATGTTACCCCATTGCCTATAATATTTAACTAAAGTTTTCTTCCTTGGGTATTTAGTGCCTTGACATCAGAATGAGGTTCCATCTTCATGCCTCTGAGCTCTTCCTGACACTTTGTCTCTTTGGCTTGAAAGCAACAACATTCATGCCCCTCCAATGCAGTATATAACAGGTTAATATGTCATTGTTGGTGTATTTGTGTTCTTTCTGTCAAGTAGAGTGTTGTTTTCAAAGCTCCTTCTTTTAAAAATTATCACCTCTTAAAATTATCATCGCTCATTTAAGACTGTGCTAAGTGTACACTCTTAAGTGAAATACATTTTCATCTCGCCTTGTTCAAATTGGTATTCTAGCCTTTTCCTTCCCTTTGAACCACTGCAACTCTGCTTGATTCTATATATTACCAGTTACCTTTATCTTGCTTACATAGATATGAATATACATACCTTTTTTCTGTATTCTTTTTTTAATTTAAAATCTAGCATATAATGCAGTATTGGTTTCAGGCGTGGAATTTAACTGATTCCTCACTACGTATGACACTCAGTGCACATTACAAGTGCCCTCCTTAATCCCCATCACCCATCTAATCTATCTCCCACCCACCTCCTTCCATCAACCCTGTTTTTTCCCTATCATTATGAGTCTCTTGTGATTTGTTTCCCTGACTTCTCTTCCCCCCTGCTTCCCATATGTTCATCTCTTTTGTTTCTTAAATTCCACAAGAGTGAAATCATATGGTATCCGTCTTTCTCTAATTGACTTATTTTGCTTAGCTTAATACATTTTAGCTGTATTCCTGTCATTGCAAATGGCAAGATTTCATTCTTTTTGATCCCTGAGTAATACTGCAGTGTGTGTGTGTGTGTGTGTGTGTGTGTGTGTGTGTGTGTGTACACACCACATTTTCTTTATCCATTCATCAGTCAATGGACATTTGGGCTCTCTTCACAGTTTGGCTATTGTTGATAATGGTGCAGTATGGGGATTCCTCACAAAACTGAAAATAGAACTACCCTATTATCTAGAAGTTGCACCATTAGGTGTTTATCCAAAGGATACACATTTTTTTTTTTAAATAGTTTTCTGTCAAATTGGTTTCGGTACAACACCCAATGCTCATCCCAACAAGTGCCCTCCTCAGTGCCCATCACCCACTTTCCCCTCTCTCCCACCCTCATCCACCCTCAGTTTATTCTCTGTATTTAAGTGTCTCTTATGGTTTGCCTCCCTCCCTCTCTTTAACTATTTTTTCCCCTTCGTCTCCACCATGGTCTTCTGTTAAGTTTCTCCTGACCCATATATGAGTGAAAACATATGATACCTGTCTTTCTCTGCCTGTCTTACCTCATTTAGCATAATACCCTCCAGTTCCATTCATGTTGCTACAAATGGCCAGATTTCCTTCTTTCTCATTGCCATGTTGTATTCTATTGTATATGTAAACCACATCTTCTTGAGGGTCCACATTCTTATACTTGAGAACATTATTATCTTTTTTTTAACCTTTATTTCCTGGAACACAGTGCTGTTGAAATTTTGGAATTAGTCCTGGGTTCAAGCACAGTATGAATTACCATTTAATAAACATAGGTTATATCCCAGTGCAATAGTGTGAGACACCATGGTTGAAAATCAATGCCGCATGTATCAAGTCCATAACTTTTTCACTGAAAAATAATAAAAGGCTAAGACAATTTTTGCTTATTGCTATACACAGATAACCACTTCCCATATTCCCTAGACACGTCGGTCTTGTTTATTTAAGCTAGACAGTTTGGCCCTATTATCCCAGTGTCCCGTTTGCTATATTGGATTAGCATAAACTGACTGAAGTTCCAGCTTTTCAAAATCAGGATAATACAGAACATATGGAAGGTCAAAAAGCACAGAGCATGTTAACACCTGTGAATTATATCCAGATCAGTTACCAAGCAGGTTCTGGGCTCCATTCAAGGTGTTGACTTTGATCTTTCTCCAGTTGTAAATGTTTCATCCAAAACAACTGCAATCTTGGCACAACTTTTTCAGGAATTTCCCAGGACAAAAATATTAGGATTCCCTAGACTATAACTAAAGCTCCTAACAGCCTTGTTACTCTGTGTACATGGTGAGAGAGAGAGAGAGACCCTCAAATTCAGAGGCCTAACCTAATGTTACAAATAGGTAAAAAAAAATAAATTCTCATAAATTTGGAGTTATAAAACAAGCCTGTATTTTTTCTGAGGTAGATTAACAATTACTCTTGGCTCAAAATGCATGAATCTTGGGACAGGAGCCATTTTAAAATCTGTCATAAATGATCCAAATACAGAAGCTAAAATAGGAGCTTGTCTCTGTGGAGAATTTTGTTTGGGCATGCTTATTCTCGATTGCTCTCATTGTTTTGGCAGAAGAACTTGGTTATGCCTCTTAAAGGGCAGTATCATACATGGTAACCATATTTGAGTATTTGCCAAAAGATCTGTGCTTCAGATAAGTTTGTGTTATTTGGCCATGATATTACATGATTTTGTAATGGCATTGCATCTGTTTGTGATATTATTTCAGTGCACAAGGCTATAGCTTAGGGCAGAGATGTCTTATAGGTTCTTATTTTCCTGCTTTTTTCAGGATCTAAGTGCCTGACTTTTGTATACTCTTATTTGAAGGAAAGTTACGGAGACACTCTTGGTGCAACATGTGCCACCCTGTTGATGGCTGACTGTCAATTTGGTTGACATGGCAGGCCTGGCAGTCATGTTTACCTCTCTCATGTTTCCATGTGAGGTTCCCTTCTGACCCAATATACATGCAGATTCCACGTCTGAATCAGTTGTTTGAAAATTAGGACAGTTAAGTTCCTGGGTCATCCCACAAAAGACTGTATAGCCATAATATACTTGATCTCTAGTGCTGATAGTACTAATTTGATATCTCCTTTGCAGATAATCAGAGTGGTGAGCAAATTAGAGATAGAGGAGGCAGCAGAAGAATACTCTGGGAACCACCAAACCTACCTGGGGGGCATAGTCTCAAAATACCACTTGGATCCCCTCTGTATTTACACACATTTTTGTCTTACTGTATATGTAATGCACAGATCTCTCATGTCTTAGATGACTTATAGTTAAAAGTTTTGTGGTTATAGAGGAAGTCCTTCTGACAGAAAATGGAAGGTAAAGCATTTTTATTTTAGTAGTTGGGTTGATCTGGTCATCGGTTTAGGACCACTACCTGTCAAAATTATTCTCACATGGCTGTTTCTCTTTCCTTCCATGTTTCTCTATGGTTTTCCTTCCTCCAGTCACTTAATTATTAGATAACCATGCAGACTGGACACCAATCATGGCAGGGGGTGGATATCTGACTTAAATCACTTGAGGAGAGAAGAACATCATCACTTTTGGAGGAAAATGAAGATCACTGATAGGTGTACTCCGCTGCTTGAATATCCAAATTACCTTCTTTCTCTTTGTCCACTTAGGGAGGTCACTTTGAAATTCTGATGTTTGTTAATTGCAAGTCATATGTATTATTTATTACTCATAGATGTTACTATCTGTGGTACAGATTATTATAACCTTGTAAGCCTTAAATTTATAAATTACATTTACATATGATAAATTCTTGAATCATAACATCAGTGACTGTTTTCGTTGTTGTTTATTTAGGGTTATTCTTACTCCTTAAGTGTCTTAAAGAGGAGTTACTGGGTTTTTGGAAGAAACACGGGAAGCCAGAATATTTTAATTCTGATTTTCACTTTGTGTATTTAATGTCATTACCATGAATAGGTGATGATGCTTCTCTATATTCCATTTTAAATGCAAAATAGATTTTAAGTAATAACGACAATGAACAAGCATTAAGTATCAAGTTTGTTGCACGCCAGGTGCTGTATCATTGTATAGATTGCTGGAGGCCGGCTCCGCCAGGTCCAGGGGTCCCCGAAAGATGGGCGGTGTCGGCGAGAGAGAGTGTAAGAGCCCCGAGATCCTTTCTGGTCACCAGGCAGGCATCTCCGTCTTGTCCTGTCGGTTTTGGTGTCTTTATTTTAAGGTTCAACAATAACATGACATCAGAAGATAGAATTTTTACAGGGGCTAATCATTTGTAACAAGATGCTTTGATCAGCGGAAGGTGTACAGAAACAGGCTTTACAAAAGTATTCTTGCAGAACCTCCCTATATCTTGATGTTAGTCCCCCAGATTAGGATACGAACAAACTTATCTTATTTTGCATGGGTAGGCCTCTAGACAATTTTTAACCACAAGAGGAAGAATGTATATTAGGCTTGTTCCTAAGTTGCTTGAGCGAGCCTTTTCCTTGATGTTGAGTGTGCAAGCACCATGGGGGCCATAAATGTGTCAGTCTTTGCACCTTGGTTTATGTTTTAGCTACTCTTATCTATCCTCATCCCAGCTGCCAGTGTAAGGGAGGGTGTTTGTGGAATGTAGGCCTTGAGGAAGGGACTGCTATGCTTCACCAATTAGCAAAGTTATATGTAGTAACTTATGTTCTGCCCTTATCTGTACCTTAACTTTAAATTAAGCTCTTTGTCTCGGGGCCAGGCTCAATTGTAACTCTTGTGTTCTTAACCCCCTTTATTATCTAAGTCTTGTGGATCTGCAAGGCCCCCAGGAAGAGCCTTTTGACAATCATCCACAGAGCTTTCATCTAAAATTTCTTTTGTAAAGGCAGGCATATGCTTTTCCTTATGAGGTATCTGTGTTCAGAATATCGGTGTGATCTGGAATATTGGGAGGCCTGGTCAATACCAGTAGGCTCATTTCCAACATGAGCCAGTAGTAGCAGAAAGAGACACCAGTTTTCGTTTCTCATGGCAGGAGCTGTGCAAACACTGCCATTTCCTTACTGTGACTGCCATCCAGAGAGGCCGGTGTGGCTCCCAGGAATAGATCACAGCCCTATGAAGTGTAAGTTATATCTCAATTTAAGAATTGAAATTTGTAAACATCAGTGTGGAGAAAGTATTGCTTTTATATTGATAGACTTTAGGGAAAAAGAAAAAGGTATCAAGAAATTTTTCTAAATTACCAAATCTTAAATTATTCCCATTAACTATAGAAAAGAGAATAATTTCTGCTTTTCTGAAAAACAGATGAATGAGAGCAGGAAAAGGATGCAGTTGATATTGGGGATAATTGGCAGAGTTACTTGGTGATTTAATACCATGGATATAAGAGTTAAGATGAAATTTGGGAAGTGCCTGGGTGACACAGTCGGTTAAGTGTCTGCCTTTGGCTCAGGTCATGATCTCAAGGTTTGTGGGGTTTGAGCTCTGCATCAGGCTCTCTACTGTCAGTGCAGAGCTGGCTTCGGATCCTCTGTCTCCTTCTCTCTCTACCCCTTCCCACTCTGGTTCCCCTCTTTCTCAAAAAATAAACGTTAAAAATATTTTTTAAAAGATGAAATTTTCAACTTTGATCAAGTTTTTTAAAATAATGGAAAACTTAATTTAGGAATAGTTTGTGATACTGTTGGTCAACTTGCTAACTAGGTTCTTGGCATCTGGCTGTGCTTTAATAACCATATCATTTTAGTTGCTCAACGTAATGAGATTATTTTCTAAACTGAAAAACCAGGTTATCCTATGACCAAGAGATGAGACTTGTGATAGTCTTCTTAGTCCCATCTTTAGCTGTAGGGCTAGTACTCCAGGGTTTTATACATTGAGACATTGGAAATCATTTTCAATTTAAGTGTGTAGCCAAAGGTGCGTAGCTGGGCTAATTGTGATAGTAACTCAGTCACATGCTTCCTGACAAGCAAAATGTACATGTGCATACGTGCATACACACACACATACACACACACACACACACACACACACACACACACACACACACACACACACAGACCTTCCTCCTTGACCCACCGATGTTGAAGTCCTGTGCGCTGGTCTGACTTGGCATTCCATCTAAAAGGTAGAATCCCTGGTCCTCTGGGCTTCCTAAGTCCTTAGCTTCCTGTGACAGCTGTTATCTCTATATGACTTTTGGCAGCTGCCTCAGGCATGACATTGACAACAGATGTAATGTGGAAGTGGTCACTGATATATTATGGAAGGTACTTTTAAAAGGAGATATACACACTTCATGCAATTTTTAATTAAGGAAGCTTGGATTTCTTTGTAACGAGCTCAATGCTTATTATGTTTAGTATGTTTGCTTCTACATATGATAGCCATATAAAAATATTCTCCACAGATACAGTGTTTTTCAGTATCATGTACATTTCGCAAGAACAAATTTCATGCACATATTAAGGCATTAACACTTGGCTTCAAATTGATTTTAGGAGTTCCTTGTCACCTGTCTATGCACATCCCTTACGTTTTAAATAAAAATACCATTTTGGTTTTGTATATAAGACAAGAGTTAATTATAGAGAGTAATGGTAGACCTTGAATAAACTTGTAGACTTAGTAAAACTTGTAAGCCTTCAGTTAAGTAGTAAATTCTGCTTGGACATTTCCTTAATTTTAATAGTACATGGTCCAACATTTCAGGAATACATATAGTAAACAAAATTCTGTGAAATATTTTAGAACATCAGTTGAAAGGATCATCAAAACTGTGCTCACCCACACAAAGAGTCTAAGATGTGCTTATTAAACTTCAGCTTAAAAGCCACGTAGAATGTTTTGAAGAAGATAGGAAAATGTGTAGTCTGGGGATAGCTTCTCTCCTTTATAAGCAATTAAAGTGAGAACAGAATTGGCCAAAGAGAGAATTCTCCATGACATCCTATTAGAAACTTCCCTCCAGTTTGCTCTTTTTATTTTATTTGTTTGTTCATTAATCCTTTATTTCCTTAACATTTATTGAGTCCTAATATGTGGTAAGCAGCAAGTATATTTTAGTTAATATAATGTATTCTTTCAGCACATTTGTGTAAAAAAAAAAACAGATCCTTCATTCTGTGCCTGGTACTACATTGAAGGCTCTTATTTTCACAACAACCATACCAAGTATTAGCTTTCCCGTTTTACACTTGAGGAAATGGAAGTATGAGTGGAAGAAATAACTCACCAAGATCTTATAGGTATAAAATGCTAGAGCCAGAATTTGTACTTCTACATCCATGTTTAACTTCACTAGTCGTCAGTGTTTGACAACTCTAAAGTATCCTTAATACCTGAAACTGTGAGAGAAGAGAAAGCAACTCAGGAACTTAAGTTTATGTTTCTTCTTGAAATACCCACATGTCCTCAGCTTTTACTAACAATTACTTTATCTAACCATTTTTTGACTTTTCTAAAAATTGTAGAATGTGGTAGTGATGGCTTACCACCCTTAAGACCCCAGGCCTCAAATGGGTAGAAAAGCATCAGGTTAATCCCAGAGTGCTTGACGAAATCAAGACAGGGATTGATCTCTAATATGTAATGAGTCCAGCACCATAATGATATTTTTTCCCTTACAGGAGAAAAATTAGTTTAATTACACAGTGTGAAATTAAAAAAAAAAAAAAACATATTCAGCTATTTCTTCTTATTCTTCAGATCCTTTGAATGTACTTGATATTTTCTTAAATCGCTTTTCTTGGCTATGTTTTAACAATCTACCTCTTCTCACATGGTAGTTTATATCATCAAAATCATATGTAGCACAGCCAGAGGAGGTTTCTCACCGTATATTGGCACTATACAGCCCTCCATTCTCCTACTTCATCCTATTTCTATATTTAGTTCTATTAAAAATGTAAATGGATTCATTTCTGAGCATGAAAAAACCAAGTCTTCAGTAGAGAGTCAAGGTTTTTGAGATGATTATTCTACATTTAACTTTCAAAAAAAATCTAAACAGGTATTATTCTTGTTACCCTTTACAGATGAGATTATATCTCCAGATATCCCCATATTCAAATTGTCCTCCTATATGTAGAGTATGATTGTAAGGTACTAGCTGTATTTTTTAATCTAGGAGAATAATCATGTATTTGATGGGTTCTAGTATAATGTTATACATAATCAACATACATGACTCTAATTCAGATTTACCTAACGATTACTCTTTGTTGCGTATGAGAAGACATCGTTTTACGAAGCTGAAGGTAGCATGACTCTTGCTTCTGTGGTGTCAGTATGAGTGTGAGCACGGGAAATGAAAGGATATAAACCACAATATTGGCTGCATGTATTTCCATTTGGACATCCCAGATATGTAGAGCCGCGTCTCTAAAATCTCTGATTCTTTTTATCTTTTACTTCAGACTAGGCCTTATCAGAAATTGGTGTGAATCACTTTCATCATATTATTATAGTCACTTGACAGTAGGTGCTTCTGAGAAGAGGTGAATGGGAGTTTTGATAGGGTCAAGCAAGTAGTTAGAGAATTTTTATCGAGAGGCATAGCTTAGGCAATTGTGTATCTTCAAGGCTCTGTATGTTGCAAAATTGGCTAGAGCAACAAGTTCAGTTATGCTGAAAAATGTTTCTGTAGTATAACAAGCTCTAATTCTAGGTCATTTCC
Organism: Proteles cristata cristata; assembly: GCA_017311185.1. Lineage (NCBI taxonomy): Eukaryota > Metazoa > Chordata > Mammalia > Carnivora > Hyaenidae > Proteles > Proteles cristata. The sequence continues at coordinate 18,073 of JAESUZ010003671.1, read as the reverse complement.
TTCCATCTGACAGATAATTTAATCTAGTCACTTCCAGGTGAATTGTGACAATTCTTTTTTTGTTTTGTTATATCTCAAGTTTTTCAAGTTTTGATTTGGCCCTTTTGGTGATTTTTCCTTCATCCCTTCTCCCCAGGGTTGGACTTGGGTTATGGGAGGTGGGCGATTATAGTAAGACTTGTGGAGAATGGTGGGGACCTTACTGTGATGCTTTACTTTATGGGGAAAGTGTGTCTCCCCCTGTAGACATTTCTGCCGCCTCCTGGATGGCAGAGGAAATTGAGGGATATTCTCCGTGGCTGTGGATGCTCTTTACTGTCAGGCTCTGTTTTTGTTTTTTTCTTTTTTTCTTCCTATGCTTTTTTTTTTTTTTTTTTTTTGATAGAAAGAGACAAAGAACGTGAGTGGAGGAGGGATAGAGAGATACAGAATTAAAAGCAGGCTCAGGACTTTGAGCTGTCAGCACAGAGCCCGACGTGGGGCTCAAAGTTAACAACTGTGAGATCATGACCTGAGCTGAAATCAAGAGTCAGACAGTTAACTGACTGAGCCACCCAGGTGCCCCATGGCACTGTGTTCTTTATATGTGCTCTCCCATCCTTATCTTCCACAAATACCATGCTGTGTGGGAATGAAAAATTCACTGTGAAACCTGCTTCTGGTTTGGACTTCACCTGGAGTGTGAGTCACAGTCCTTTGTCATCAGATCACTCCAAACCTGTCCGGGATTTCCCATTCTAGGATGAAATGACACCTGGTTTCCTTTTAGGAAACCTTTGTTCAGCTCCCACAACCTTCATCTAATCTGAGAAGATAGGCCAGTTTGAGGCTTCTTTCATGTATTTTAAATCTGTCATTTCATGTACATGTTTTCTGCCCAATTTCTGTCCAGGATTAGCCTTTTGTGTTCAACATACATGGCTCTTGAAAATAAAATGACTTGGCTCTCAAGATTTTCTCTGCAAAAGGGTTTCAAAAGACGTTTGTAACACAGAGGCCAAATTTTATTTGATAAGTGACACTAGTTTACTAAGGAAAGGAAACACTTGTGTGAAGCAAAGAAACACAACTAAGGAAAAAAAACCAGTTGGCTATTGGCAGAATACCCTATGCCATGAATGTGCATGCCTGCCATTAGAGTTCATAGTGAAATTTGTTTTGTGACAAATATAGATCACTTTTTTATAACTCCAGATGAAACTTTATTTCATTTAAAGTTATCTCCATGGAATGCCAATAAAATAATTCTCCGAAAGTCAACATGGAAATTATTTATTTAAATATATTTATTATATGTATTGGTCTTATTTTGATACCTATTGATTTTAATCCGAGAAAGGCCAGTTAATTTCACTTCAGTACATATTTATTTTAAACACATAACAAAATAATGAAATATACATCAATACTACAATGATTAAAACACATCTGTAAGTGAATATACATAGAAACCCTTCAAGGAGGTACTGGCCAAGTTATTCCCAGCTTGTAATCTTATGATGGCAAACTGCATGGAGCCCTTGAATGCTTATATGGCATCTTGAATTCTAGTAGAGCAGGCTGAAGGATTCCTGGATTTCTTGGCATTACCTAGATATCTAGAATGTTTGGCGATCACACATTTAATTTTTACCTCCTCCTGTCATCTGTTAGATGCTTGAGGAAATCACATCATTCAAAAGGAGTGCACCTGTTATCATGAGCACCAGGTATTGTATGGAACTGCTGAGACCCTATCAGACACCTGAAACTAATACAACACTATATTAACTACCCTGGAATTAAACTAAGTGGGGAAAAGGCCACCTACATGTATTACATTTACCTCCCTGAAAAGTCCCTGGTATTTGTGGTCAGAATATGCTTTCAGTTCTGGGAAGTTTAAGGAGCTTAATCTTTCTAAAAATTTTCTATTTAAAAATGGCAATCAATTTCTTGGTTTTCCTGTCTATCTCTGCCTTAGAGTTAACTTCAGCATCTCTTATGAAGTAACACAGTATCTTCTCCTTCAAAGCCAAGGATGCAGATTCCCTCTCTGGGAATGTAACCATTAACTGTTACCCAGGGACATTTTTCCCTGGCAGGCAAGTGAATGGCACACATTGTGCCAGGTACTACTGTGAAAATACAGATTTCTATTTTGTGTGTCACTTTCCTGAGAGAACTTGATATAAATGTGGAGTGAGACTACAGCAAATCATTTCTTCATTAGAAAATAAACACTTGAGAAACCTAAATGCTTCCTAAGAAAAGTTGCTAGGGAATTAGCCTCTTTATGGTCACCATTGCAGTCATGAAAGGTACCATGAGCATGGCATTACCCGACTAAAAGTTTTTATGATTCTCTGCCAGTAAATGAGCAAATAACAATCCTTTAAATCCCCTAACTGTAAAGGTGAATAGATTTGGACACTGAAGCTAGTACCAGCCGTCAAATATTTATCTGCCTCATTTTTCCCTTTGTAAGTCATATGAATATCATGTTATATTCTGTTGGCAATTTTTATATCCCTTCTAGTAAAATGAATGCTTTAGAGGAGAGATGCCATATTCTCTGTACCTTGATTTTTAGTCTCCTTGGTATACCTTAAATGGGTGGGACATGTAGATTGAAATCCAAAGTCATTAGTCTGGCATTTATCGCATTAAATGATATATCCCCAGTTTCATTTCTAATCTTATCTTCCCTCAAGACCTATTCAAATGTTTGTAAAGATTTCCAAACATACATGCTTTTGCTACTTTCGCTGTTTGTATCTTAACTGTTGGGATGTGTTTACCAGACAGGTTCCTATACATGTCTTCGACATAATACAATGACTGGTTTCTTGCTAAGTCTTAGTATATTTATTTGTCCCTTATTACCTTTAATTTCCCCTCTGAGGCTTCCGTCTGTTACATATGACCACAGATTTTATATTCCTCTTCTACAGATAATCATCAGATATTATTTTAATGTGTGTCTTTGTGTCAATCTCCCACACATTATAAGCTCTGAAAGCTTGAGACTGTGGTTTCCTACTGCATAGTCTGCAGTATCTAGAGCACAGATTTACCACATAAGAAACAAGAAGTCTTTTAAATGGATGCATTAATGACAAACGAATGAATACTCACCACAACCCTTCACCTGGGTTTGTGTCCTGTGATAGAGATAAGGGAACTGAGTTTGGAACCCTTAAGTACTTAATCCATAGTAATATTTTTATAAAAGCCCAGCTGTGCTCATATTTGTCTGACATGTTCCAAAATATCTTGCTACCTAGAGCCATATGGTAAATGCTATATCTGTCTCATTTTTCTCACCCAACATTCCCCCTAAAAAACATTTAAACCTTTGGATGATAAAATCCTATGAAGCAAGGATGAAAGGTAGTTTTTTACAAGTTGAGTTTAACAACCTCTTTAACAGAAACTCTGAGGGTTACCTTTCACCTTGGGACTTGTCTTGCTTAACCCTGAACTTGTATAGCTAGCTTTGTCCTGACATTTTTCTAAAGTATTACTCATGTCTTCTCTTTAAAGTAAAATTAATCTTCCTTGGAGTCTCAATGTTCGTGTTTTTGACATTTATTTGCATTTTCAGAGTAGATTTTTCCCTCCATTCTTAATGAGACTATTTCCTGAAAATTCTTTGCTCTTTTACCATAAAAATAAGGAATTAAAATTAAGTTGTTGAATTTTTAAAACTACTAAGTGGGGTCTTGGCAAGGATTGAAATAGGTGAAAAAGAAAAAAACATTTTCTCAACAATTATTTCCTAATTGGGTACAGAGGAAGAAAATTTTAAAAAACCTAGTGCTTAAGAAAATGAGAAAGGGAGTAAATCCTGTGTACTCTTGAAATCGGCATTGGCACTGGCATGACAGCCTGCCAAAAATCCAGCATATGACCAGCAGATTCCCATATTATTTCATCCCTGGACATCCTGTAAGCAGAGTATGCCAGAGACACTGATAGAAGCTAAATTATTTGAATCATACTATTTTCATGCCAGTCTCCCCTATGTAGGAGTTATTTCAAGCTTATTTTAGTCCTGAGTTCGCCCTCAGGGAAATGCCCTGCTCTTTTGAACCTGGATTTCTTTCTGATTTTGCTTAATAAATAGCAAATTTACCTGTTTTAAATCATTATTAAAAGTTTCAGGTTTTAGGGGCACCTGGGTGTCTCTGTCAGTTAAGTGCCTGACTCTTGGTTTTAGTTTAGGTCATGTTCTTGTGATTGTAGCGTGTCCGAGCCTCGCATTGGGCTGTGAGCACACAGTGCAGAGCCTGCTTGGGATTCTCTCTCTCTCGCCCTCTCTCTCTGCCCTCCCCTACTCACACTGTCTCTATCTCTCAAAATAAATAAATAACATTTTTAAAGAAGTTTTAGGGGCACCTGGGTGGCTCAGTTGGTTATGCATCCGAGTGTGGATTTCAGCTCAGGCATGATCTCACAGTTAGTGAGATCAAGCCTGCTTTGCACTCTGATCTGAAAGTGCAGAGCCTGCTTCGGATTCTTTCTTTCCCTGTCTCTCTGTCCCTTTCTCACTCATGTGCATGTACTCTCTCTTTCTCTCAAGAATAAATACACTTAAAAAAGTTTCAGGTTTTAAAATTTTAAACTTTAAATAACTTTCAGGTTGAACAAAACATAAGTCTGCCAAATTCATGTCAACCTTTGAAAGAACAGAGCACCCTTAAATGGATATCTGAATTTTCTGAAAAGACCAGATTTAGTAGATACTTACACAGTCTACATTAGATCTCTAAGCAGTGTGAAAGAATGTCCGTTTGACATCCTAATGGAAATATTTTAATTCCCCTTTATATATTAATTGCACGCTATACTTACCAAGTGATCATGATGACAGTGCTTAGATTCATAATACCGTGTCACCTAAGAAACTATTTTCTTTCTGAAAATATTTATTATGGTGAGATAAGTATCTTAAGCCAGGAACCCACTTATAGTACAAGACAGAAAATGGTAATATTCTGAGATTTTTTGGATTTTGAATTATTTAGGGGGATGTTTGTAGTAAGTGTTGTAATAGAAATATAAATATCTTGTATATTCATTAAGAGTCCCACAACATTCTAGGTCACAAACAAGCTAGATACCAGACTCCCATATACACTTGTACTTTTGCAGAAAAATAAGACCTAATACACACACGAGTGATGATTAACATTAATTGAGTGTTTACTATGTGTGAAGCACTTTAAGTCATTTATTCGCATACTGTATCTCCTTCCCTTTTCATCTCTTTGAGGTTTTTATTCATATCATTTCTCTTTTACAGCTACAAAATTGAAGCTAACAAAGTTTGTGCTATGACTGAAAACTGATACATTCATAGGGTCATAATAGAAAACCGATGCCTACTGAAAATAGGACAGTTTGTGCCGAGTTTGTTTACACAGGGACTAGTTCGAAAGTCTTCAGTGCCGTGCAAGTGCAGCAATGTGGAGTTGGTAGAGTTGCTGACACCCCTACTCCTTAAAGGATCATGGCCTTCAAAGCTCCTAAAGGGCAAAGAACATCAGTCTGGCATTCAGACTTTTTGTCTCCATGCAGTTACTAATTTCTCTTTTGTGGGCTGCCCTTTTCTTTTGAAGTCTTAGTTTTGTCATCCATAAATAGAAAGGGTTGGAAGAGATGATCTGAAGGTCGGTTCCTTCTTTTTCTAATGTCCTCTGATTCTATCTTTATGTCGCAAAATGATCTAAAAGCTTAGTCCTCATTTTTTGTAACTTCCTTTGATTTTGATTTTGCGTTTCAAGAGCAAATTCTTGGCACAGGGGGGTCTGTTACCCATCGACTAGATGGGTCTATCTCCACTAGTGGGTAGCTGAGTCATGCGTGCACTTACTGGGGCGTTGCTGTATGATACAGTAAGAAGTAGATACAGTGGGTATCTGTTTACAATAAAGCCATTGAAGCTGACTATCTCGACTCTGACTTTTAAAATGAAAAATGTCTCATTTGTCATGTACATCACAGTTATGCAAGACAAATTGGCTGCTTCACTGAAGTAACACTTTCACTTTTGATAGGGAATAATGTCCACAGTATTACACTGATGAGGAATTCCATGAATTCAAATGCTTAGCATATTTAGAAGGTAAAACGAAAGGTGTTCTTTCGAATTAGTTTTGATTTTAACTGAAGGACATGATTTGAGCAAACATCTTTCCATACGTTTTGGTTTAGATTTGGCCACTCTCTCTTAGCTTAATCTCCAAAATGTGTTATCTTTATGATTATTTAAAAAGAAAAAGAGGGAAGTAAAAAAGATCCACCATTTATGAAGAAGGATTAAAAATGTCTTTCATTTGTGAGATGCTGCTTTAGATTTAAGAAACCCTATACCGGATCTCACTTTGAACATTTGGAAGAAAATAGAAAACTTAGGGCATTGACTTATTTCCCTGTGAATTTTTATTTCTCTGCCTTTCATTAAACATTAGCAGCTCACCTCAAAGCAGGAAAGGGACAGAAAGAAAGAGCAGTAGCCCCCAAAAGTAAATTGTCTGCAGGTAATTGACCCAGTGCACAATTGTAAACTCTGTTAAAATAAACAAGTGGCTGTGGATTGCAGAAAAGATTTTGTGTGTCTGCTACTTTCATTTAGCACCCCAAATAGGAATAATAGCTTTTAGAGTTGCTACAGCCACTAAAAATATATAGAAGAGGAATTCTCTCTTAGTCAAAATTATGTGCTGGGTTTATAATGACTATAATTTTTATCAGTGATCTGAAGATAAGGGCAATTTTTGTCATTTATAAATTATATCTATGAAATGAAAGGTATGATAACTCTTAGGTGTACTGTGCTCATGGCTATGGGTAAATTTGTTCCTTTCTTTGACCAGAATTGCTACTCTTCATCACAAAAGGGCTCTTTATAATTCCAAGAAATTCTAAGAAAAAAAAAATAGAACTGAAAGTTCTCTTTTACCACAATATATACATGTCTTTAAGATAATTATTTTGAGCATCTTTGAAATATTGAAAGACTAGAAAGACATGAATTGTATTCATCTAAGCGACACACATAATTTTGATTCCCAAATATTGTTTGAACATACAGGCTCAACTCAAGAAATAAAACAGTGTTTATTTTGAACCTAGGGTAGGTTAATCTGTTGGTGTATATTGTGAAAAGCATGGTTGTTAGTAAACTTTTTGTTAAGCATTTGCAAAGGATAAATACCTTTAATAAGGTTTTTTTTATTCAGATTTAATGAATAAACCAACATTTGAGAAACACAGCAATTGACTACTTACCAGAGAATTCTGAATAACTTTTCAAAGGAGTTTCAAGCTTAAAAAAGGATTGTTAACCCAAATGACTCACCTTTTCTGGCAGGACTTTGCAAAATACTGGCCGAGTTGGTGTTACATGCATGGTATGATTTTCAACATACTTAAGAGGCCTGTTTGCAACAAGTACCTAATGTTTAATGGCATTACAAGTCATTTTTGGAGAATTTGAATTTCCAATATTGCCAAATCATTTCTTAGGTTTGACAAAAGAAGGGTGTTTATTTCATCTCCAGAAGAATAATACAAATAATTTGGCTGATGTTACCTGAGAGTGATGTTATCTGTGGTTCAAGAATTTTTCCCCACTGTGGGTAGAAAGAATTGGTTACGTACTACATTCGAGGGCACAGAGGCCAGAACAAAATGACAGAATATTGTCAGTTAAGTTTGGAGTTAGTTCAAGGGTTCTCAGCCCTGATCTGTCGGAAAGCCTATTGTCACTGAACTAGTTGCAAGAACCAGAAAGATTGATACTAGCTTGAAGGTGCTTAGCTGTAGAGCCAGGAAGAGGAAACCCTGTCTGATGGTTTCTTCAAAATGAAAAGGCAGAAGACAGGGAGAATATGTGGAAGGAAAAAGTCTTGTCTCTTGGACCCTGACATACCATTTCAGGCAGAATAGAAGTTGACAATATCCTGACTACATAAAACAAAGAGGATGTTATGATTGGTGCTCCTAAATCAGGACAGAAAGAGATACACCAAATGGCAGCCTGTTGGTTGGATGGCAAGTGTTGGAATTGCAGATGGGAAGAAAGTGTTGTCTCTTCTTCCAGTTAATAAGAAAGATAAAGGGACATCTGGCTGGATCAGCTTGTAGAGTGTGTGGCTTTTGATACCGGGGTTGTGACTTCAAACCCATGTTGGGTACAGAGATTATTTTAAAATAAAATTAAAAAAAAAAAAAAAAGGAAGGGAGAAAGTGATGGGGAAAAATTAGCTCTGGGCACAGTTTAAGGAAAATTGTAAGGCCAGTCATTAAATTCCGTAGAACTAGGCAATATTCTCCACAAACCTACAGTAATAGTTGTTTTATTAATTTTACTTCTAACTATGATTATAGGAATGAGGGAGATTGGCAGAGAAATAGGATGATACATGATTGTATAGAAGGAGCATTGGAAGCCAGGATTTGTGGGCTTGTGGTTTGTCACTTTCACTGACAAGTTGTGGCATTTGTGGGCTTGTGGTCTGTCACTTTCATTGACAAGTTGTGGCATTTCATATTTTAAGTCTTAAGAGGACCTTGGGACTCAAAAGAACATATATCTCCTCTCCTTGATTTTAGAAAAAATTTAGAAAATCATGATGGGAAGGAACTTTGAATTATGTAAGATATTTCCCTCAAGTACATAGTTTTCTCATAGTAATATTGCCCATAGGACACCCAAGTGGAAATGTAAAACAGATTTTTTTAATTTAAAAGGCATTTAAAGGGAGGAAGGGGATTCCCTGTGATTCTGGAGCTTAAGTATGTTAGTTATATGTTGTTCTCCATTATTAATAGGATTTTGTGTGTTTCTTTACATTTTCTTGCCTACAGTGTAATATTATAAAATGCCTGAGTTTACCTTCAGAATGAATCTTCTCAGTGTCAAAGCATATCATAAGTGTTCAGCAGATACTTTTTTTATTAATGCATATATAACATTTTAGAAGAGAATTGAGGAATGGATATTCTAGTATGTACTTTGATAAAGCAAGTAGAAAGAATTTATACAGAAGCAACATTATCAGAGATGTGATTAAGACAGTGATGATATCAATTAACTGGAAGAACATGAATTGATATAGCTAACACTGTTTTAACCCTAAATATATGAGAGGAAAAAACAGTTATTAATAGGACCCCAAAAGTAAAGATTCAAATAGAAGTCATTGTGGACTGTATTGTTGTAACAAAGAAGAAATTTCTTTAGGAATTAAGGGTACATTAAAACATTCTCAAATGAAGGAGAACTAAGACAATTTGTTGTTAGTAATTCTACACTTAAAGAGTGGACTGAAGGGAGTTGTCTAAACACTAAAGAAATAACAGAAAAGGCTTGGAGTGTCAGAATGGAAAGAAGAACATTGAAATAACTAAAAAAAAATAATAATGGACTACCCTTCTCATTAGTTTCTTAAATCATATTTTATGTTCGAAGCACAAGTTACACCACCACCTGATGTGATGTTTAATAGATGTAAAAGAAATAGGTAAGATAATTTTATTTTCAAAATGTGAATGCTAAAGTGACCTAAATAGGAGAAAAATATTTATACTTCATTTGAAGTAGTAAGAAAGCAAAGCCAATAGATTGTGAAGTTATATACATATATTGTGTTAACCAGAGCAACCATTAATTACATCGTACAGAGAGAGACACTACAGTAAATAAAACACTAAAAATTATTCATGTAACTCAAAGGAAAGCAGGAAATGAGAAACAGGAACAGAGCCAGGGAAAACAAGCAACAGTAATAAATTGGCAAACTTGAGTCATAACACATTAGCAATTATCCTAAGTATACGTGGTCTTTATAAGATAATTACAGTTATTGGCAAAATGCAAAAAGGAAAGATGACCCACCAGTATGCTGTCTAGATGGACTCCAGCTATGATGATAGAAGAGAAAGTAAAAGGTAGAAAAAGATAGGCTTGTATGTATTAAAGCAGGAGTGGCTACACTAATACCAGATAAAGTAAACATCAGAACAAAGAAAATTACAAAAACAGAGACAAATTTTACTTAACGGCAAAAGGGTCGGTCTACCAGGAAGAGGGATCAGTCATAAATGTGTTTGCTCTAAACAGCAGAACTGCAAAATAGGTGAACTAAAAATTGATAGAACTTGTGGAAGCAGTGTACACATCCACAATGATGGCTGGAGACTTCAGACCCCTCTTTCAATAACCGATCAACTAGACAGAAAATTATCAGGCATATAGAACTTAACACCATTAACCAGCAGGATCCATTCAATGTTTAAAGAACCCTGAACAATTGCAGAATACACAATATTTTTAAGTGATTCTGAAACATAGAGTAAGGTATAGACACTATTCTGGACCATAAAGAAACCTATTATTTTTTTTTAATGGAAATCAAACATAGTATGCTCTCATGTCAAACTAGTAGATACCATTATCAGGAAAATCTCCAAACACTTTGAGATTAACAAGACACTTTGAAATAAATCAGGAGTCTAAAAGGGAGTCTGAAGAGAAATTTTTTAAAATGTTTTTAACATTTACTTATTTTTGTGAGACAGATGGAGTGTGAGTGGGAGAAGTGCAGAGAGAGAAGGTGACACTGAATCCGAAGCAGGCTCCAGACTCTGAGCCTTAACTGACTGTGCCACCCAGGTGCCCCTGAAGAGAAATTAAAAAAAAAAAAAAAAAAGAAAGAAAAGAAAAAAGAAAACAACAACAATGCATTGAACTGAAAGAAAATAATAAAATTAAAAGCCTTGTAGCTCAGCTAAAGCCATGCTGTAGGGGAAAATGATACTATTAAATAGATATATTTGAAAACAGGGAAAGCCTCTATAATCTAAACTCCTACATCAGGAAATGAAAAAAAAAGAAGAGCACCATAAACTCAGCTAAAGCAGGAGAAATAAAATAGAAAAGGAAAAATAATGAAAGTGAAAATAAAATAAGAACTTAATGAAGCAAAAATGACTCAAAGGTGAATTAATAATACAACTGACAAACCTCTAGCAATACTGACAAAGAATAAAGATAAAAATTACCAATATCAGGAATGCCACTAAAGATCCAGAAAACATCAGTAGGAAAGTGAGGGAGTACTCGAAAAACTCAAAACTCAAAAATGTAACAATATAGATGAAATACACTGAGTCCTAAAACCACTTCGACAAATAAGAATACTTTGGGAGGAATTAATGTGCCTGATTGAAGATTTATCATATAGTGATGTTAATCTAGATTGTTTGGTGTTTGTGGGAGAATAGAATAACGAATTGAAGGGAAAAATGTTGATGCAAGTACGGCCAACAGAATTTGGACAGAACTGTAAAAGCAATTCATTGAAATAGGATGATCTTATCAGTAAATGATGCTAGAGCACCTGGTTACTCTTAGACCAGAAAAGAACAAAACTTGAATTAAATCTCAGTTACTTCAAATTGAATCCAGTACTTAAGTGTAAATGGTAAAACTGGAAACGTTTTGGAATAAAACAGAGGAGAAGGTCTTTGGGATCCTGAGCTTATTGAAGAGTTCTTAGTCGTGCCGTGAAAAGCATAAATCATAACCATGTTAAAAACTGATAAATTTGGCTTCTTCACAGTATAAAAGAAATTGATTTGTTGAGACCTAATATAAGGTGAAAATACAAACCTTATATTTAAAAAACTATTAGAATATATAAAGAATTCTCAAAACTTAAAAATCATCCAGTTAAAAAATGAGCAAAAAGGCATGAGGCAGCAGTTTATTGAAGTGAATATATAGATGGTAAATAAGAACATGAAAATATGTTAAGCATCACTAGCCGTCAGAGAAGTGGATTAAGACCTCAGTGAGGTATCACTACATGCTGAACAGAAGAGCTAAATAAAATAGTTTTTTAGATGATAGAGGATGCTAAGAAACTGGATGTGTCATCCATTAACCATAAGAATGTAAAAAGAGTGCATCCCCTTTGGAAAATTCTTTGGCACTTTCTTTAAATAAATAAATAAATAAATAAATAAATAAATAAATAAGCAAATACTATAAGATCTAGCAATTGGACTCTTGGACATTGATCCCAGAGAAATGAATTGATACATCAACACAAATAGAGTACAATTGTCCATAGTAGCTCTCTTTGTTGTAGTCAAAACCTGGAAGCAATCAGAATGTGCTTCAGGTGAATGTTTAAATAAAACAGGTATATGGATACCATGGAATACTACTCAGCAGTAAAAATAATCTCTTGATGAGCGTAAATTGGAATGATCTAGCACATGGCACTGATTTGAGGCGGGTGGGGAGAGAAGCCAGCCTCAAATAGTTACATACTTAATTCCATTAATATATATCATGGAAATTACTAAGTTATGGGGATGGAAAACAATTTAATGATTGCCACAGGTTAGAAATTTTGTGGAGAGGGTATGGGTGTGGCTGCAAAGGAAGAATGGGTGGAAGATATTTGTTATAATGGGCATTTTGTATCTGGATTGCAGTGGTAGACAAATCCCCACACATATTAAAATGACAGAACTACATATACATGCTGCACCATTGTTCATGTCCTGGTTTTGAAATTGTACTATATTTAAGAAGTAACTGTAAGAGGAAACAGTGTAATGCATACAGGGAACCTATCAGGATTATCTTGGTAATTTCTTGTGAATTTATAATTACTTAATGATAATGATAAGTAAGTGTTTTTATGTAGTGCTGAATTCTATTTGCTGATATTTGTTAAGAAATTTTCATCTATATTCATGAGGGATATTAGTCTGTAGCTTTCTTGTTTTTCCTATCTTTTTCTAGTTTTACATGTTTTTTTCAAAAAATATTTTTAATGTTTTATTTATTTCTAGGAGAGAGAGAGAGCGTGAGTGGGGAGGGTCAGAGAGAGAGGGAGGTACAGAATCTGAAACAGGCTCCAGGCTCTGAGCTGGCAGTCAGCACAGAGCCCAGAATCGGGGCTCGAACCCACGAACTGTGATATCATGACCTGAACCGAAGTTGGATGCTTAACCGACTGAGCCACCCAGGCGCCCCTCTAGTTTTACATGTTAAAGTAATGCTGGCCTGATAAAATGAGTTTGGGAGTGATTCTCCTCTTGTTTTCTTGAAGAGTGTAAATTTTGTGTTAATTCTATTAATGTTACATAAATCTCTGCAGTAATATGATCTGGGCCTCAACGTAACTTTCCTTGTGGCTTTTAGATTACACATTCAGTTATTTTAAGGTCCACAGGACTTTTCATGTTGTCTCTTTCATCTTGGTTGAATTTTGGTAGTTTCTGGTTTTTAAGGAATTGTTTCATTTCTTTAAACTGTGGCATTAATAAGCATAAAGCCATTCTTAGTATTCTCTTAGTCTCTTTTTCAATGGCTCTGAGATCTACAATGATCTCTCCTGCTCTGTCCTGTTACTGGTGGTTTGTATCTTCTCTTTTTAGTGTCACTATAGCTAGAAGTTTATAAATTTAGTTTTTTTTTCCAAAGAATCACTTTATGTTGGTTTTCAGTTATCATTTATTTCTGCCCTTTAATATTTCTGTACTTTTTCTCCCTTTGGATTTATTTTCTCTTTTTTTCCTCTAATTTCATGGGAAGTCACAAATTTAGCAGAGTGGTGACTAGGACTGTAAAAGGTAGCTTGAAGGGTTCTTGTGGAATTGCTTTGTATCTTCACCGTGGTGGTGGTTACATGAAATGCACACATGATAATGTGTCTTTGTACCAAATACACATCGGTGGGGGGAGAGAGAGAGAGAGAACTGCGTGTAAAATTGCTGAAATCTGGGGCGCCTGGGTGGCTTAGTCGATTAAGCGTCCGACTTTTGCTTACGTCATCATCTCATGGTTCGTGGGTTTGAGCCCCGCGTCGGGCTCTGTGCTGACTGCCAGCCCAGGGCCTGGAGCCTGTTTCAGAGTCCGTGTCTCCCTCTCTCTCCGACCCTTTCCTGCTCACGCTGTCTCTCTCTCTCTCCTAGAAATAAATAAAACATTAAACATTTAAAAAAAAAAACCTGCTGAAATCTGAATGAGATTGTCTCATTGACAGTTTCTTGTTGGTGATGTTGTACTGTAGGTATGCAAGATGGTTCCATTGGGGAAAACTGGGTGAAGAGTGCAGAGGACTTTTTGTACGATTTCTTGAAAGTGCATGTCAATCAACAGTAATTCAAAATAGGTGTAAAAAATGAAGGTAAAATAAAGATGCCCTCAGTCATTCCAAAGCTGAGGTCATTAATGACCAGTACCATTCCATTTATACCATTGTATTTTCTAAGGGATTTTCTGCTGGCTGAAGTAAACTTACTCTGGATAGAAAAAAAACAAGCAGGCAAGAATGAATAAACTTCTCTAATATTGGTTTTTAACAATGAGTAAATAAAAACACAACCAGTGGTTTAAAGTAGCAGTGAATTGTGTAGAATCTGCTATGTGTAGAATTACAAGAATTAACAATGGGAAATAAAGTTAGAATAGACAAATAAAGGAAAAATAAGAAAAGATAGCAGGATGCTAGAGTGCATGTTAAACACTTTGGTTAAGACAAAACCTGCTATACTGAGGGAAAATAGCCCTGTGTTCAGAAGGAAGTCACCTTACTTATGACAACACAAAAAGGTTGTAGGATGCCTGAAAACACAAACCGAAAGAATGTTGATATGGGTATATTAATGTCAAACAGTGGGGACTTTCAGACAAGACATATTTTGAGAGATAAAGGACATTTCATAATGGTAAAGTGGGTCAAATCAATAGGAATATATAGGAATATAAAATTTGATGCATCTAATATTAGATCTTCAAAGTAGGTAAAGCAGAATTGACATCTACGTGGAAACCTAGGCAAATCAAGAATCATATTGGATATTTTATTGCATCTCTTTCAGTAACTATTACAACATATAGATAAAGAGGCTGGGATATACAAGCTCCAAGGAGTGTGGAAGGAAAAGTATGTGGGAGGAAGTAAGGGTAATAAACCAGTAAGAAAATAGTACATCTGTTCTTCTCTTCCTGACAGTCAGCATTATTAGACATGTGACTGCATAAAGTATTGAAAATTGTCTGGAATATTACAAGCTTTGTATATTATCTGGAAAAATTAAACCCTAAAATTAAAAAAAAAAAATCTTGCCTGCACAGTCTACTTTAGATATCTTCCTATATTGGCTCACTTACTCTTCAACCCATGCTGACTTGCCTTATACCCTTATTCCCTTGAAATTGTTCATGTTCAGCTCACCATATTCTTGATGTTGTTAAGCTCAAAACTTCTTTTTTAAAATCTTTTAAAATTTTTATTGAAGTAAAGTTGTCATATCCTCTTAGTTTCAGGTGTAGTTTCAGGTGATTGGACAGTTCTATACATTACTCAGTGCTCAGTGTGAAAAGTATATCCGCCATACAACATTATTACAGTCTTATTAGCTGTATTCTCTCTGCTGGTCTTTTCATCTCCATGACTTAATGATTTTATAACTAAGTCAGAGTCTCTTAATTCCTTTCATCTGTTTTGCCCATCTCCTACCCCCTTTCCTCTGACAACCTTCAGTTCATTCTCTGTTGTCTGAATATGTTGTCGTGTGTGTTCATTTGGTTTCTTAGATTCCACATATATATAGAATCATGTGGTATTTGCCTTTCTCTGTCTGACTTATTTCATTTAGTCTAATACCCTCTATGTCAGTATATGTATATATGTGTGTAAATGTATTTATATACAGTAAGAACTTAAATGACTCAACACCAAAAAATAATTCAATAATAATTCAATTAAAATGTAGGCAGAGAGGGGCGCCTGGATGGCTTAGTCAGTTAAGTGTCCAACTTTCACTTGGGTCATGATCTATGGTTCGGTTCTGTCTCCGCGTCGGGCTCTGCGTTAACTGCCAGCTCAGAGCCTGAGCCTGCTCTCTAGCCTGTGACTCCCTCTCTCTCTGACCCTCCCCTGCTCACGCTATCTCTCTCTCTCTCTCCTAGAAATTAAAAAAAAAATGTAGGCAGAGAACTTGCATAGATGTTTTTCCAAAGAAGACCTACACATGGCCAACAGACTTGTTGGTGCTAAGAAACTTAGCACCATTAATCATCAGGGAAATGTGAATCAAACCACACTGCGGTATCACCTCAAAACATTCAGAATGGCTAGTATCAAATGGATAAGAAATGCCAAATTTTGGAGAGGATGTAGAGAAAAGGGAACCCTCTTGTACCATTGGTGAGAATACAAATTGGTAAAAATAATGTGGAAAACAGTATGGAGGCTCCTCAAAAGAACAATAGAAATACCATATAATCTAGTAATTCCACAACTGGGTATTTACCCAAAGAAAATGAAAACACTAATTCAAGAAGTTCTATGCACTCCTATGTTTACTACAGCATTATTTACAATACCCAGCGTATGGAAGTAAACCCAGAACTTTTAAGTTTTCCTCTTTCTTCATCTCTCAGTCAGATTTTACACAGGTGATGGTTGGTACTTTCTTTCAGTTCCCTACTCTCTTAACGTTGAGAATTCCACACTCTCTTCATTGTTGGGTTTTTCCCTTTATCTCTGAACATTCCTTCTTAATATCCTGGTAGTCTTTCTTTTTCATCCAGTCATTTGGTAAGTTCTTCAGGGTGTCATCCTAGGCTCTTGTCTCTTTTCCTGGCTCATTCCATCTCCAAGTTTTTTTTTATTTTTTTCTTCAAATGTATGGCTTTATTTACCATCAAATGCTGACATATGTAAAATGTTTATGTTTTCTGAAATTCAGACCCTACTATCTAAGTGTGTCCTTCTTTATGTCTTGGTTTGAATATCTCCTAAGAATCTAACACTAAACAGAAACAATACTCAAGCCATAACCAACCTGACTTTTCCAGAAAATACTGTCACCATTCACTCAGTTACTCAAGCTGCCAATGTGGGAATAAAGGTCTATTCCTTTATGTCCATGAATGCTTCTCAGTTTCCAGTCAGTCACTATGTTCTATCAGTTCTCCCTTTTAAACATCTCAGGAATTTCACTGCTTCTGTCTTTTCTGCTAGCTCTTTAGTTAAATCATCTAGCCTGATGTACTGAAATTGCCTCACAACAAGGTATGTAACTGTAGACTTATCCCCCACCTTATTTTCTGTCCTCTCCATTACATTTAGGTTTGTATATTTGACATGCAATCTAATTATCAATGTAAAATAATAATTATTACTTAAATAACTAACTTACTTAATTCCTTTCACTAGTTTTCCAATGTCTTTAGGATAAATTCCAGGATCTTTAATATTGCTGACAAGGAATCCCTCATTATGTAAACCTTGCCTATCTTTAGACCTTCATCGCATTCATCATACTTGAATCTCTTTCTCGTTCACCATACTCTTGTCCTTGTGAACTTTTTTCACTTTTTGAATGATGTCCTGCCTTGTCCCCTCTTCCTATAATTCTCTTCACCTTTATCCCTTGACCTGTGTATATACTTTAGTTCCATGTTCAAGGAGAATTTTCTTTGATAATATTTGTTCCTGCATCAGATGCTTCCATAAAAAATGTTATGTTTATGCCTGTAGCTCTCGCCCCACTTTCTTTTTAGTCAAACTTTTGGTTATTTGTTCGGTATCTATGTTTTCTACAAAAATAGAAATTATGAGGATAGTAGTATTCCCAGCGCCCAGAAAAATATCTAGGGGCACCAGGGTGGGGGGACACTTAGTAGATTAAACACCCGACTCTTGTTTTTCAGCTCAGGTCATGATCTCATGATTCTTAGGATGGAGCCCCCTGTCAGCCTCTGCACTGACAGTGTGGAGCCTCGTTGGGATTCTCTCTCTCTGTCTCTCTCTGCCCTTCTCTTGCTCATGCACCAGGGTACACGCTCTCTCAAAATAAGTAAACATTTAAAAACTGAAAGAAAAACGTGTCTAGAATAAAGTAGGTGCTGAATTAATATTTCGCTGAATTATTGATATCAATAATTTGAGGCCAAATGGTAATGTAAGTCCTATACATAAAAGTGAAGTGAGGGGCACCCGGGTGGCTTAGTCGGTTAAGCGTCCAACTTTCGCTCAGGTCATGATCTCGC
>JAESUZ010003670.1:0-70130 GCA_017311185.1 Proteles cristata cristata | reverse complement strand
TTGGCTGTCAGTCTTTTCTCCTCATCAATTTTTAGCTTTTGACGTTTATTCAGTCATTCTGCATTCTATGAAGAAAATACATCAATATCTCCTGCAGGGTTTTTCAACAACTCCAGCATCTGTTTCGGCTATTGAACTGTATTCACGTTTGGCCAAGTTGATGTCGACCCAGCTGGTCTATCATTTCTCGCTTGATTACTGCTCTTAATTTCTCTGTATCAGCTTGTTTCAGATAGGGCTTTTTGAAAGCTGTTAATGAAAATCGACAGAAAATGATAAATTAGTGAAAATTGGAGCATTTATTTATTTAATTATGTTGAGACCTTAATGAGTTTTGTCTCAGATTCTCCCTTGCCTGCGTACAATTTTTAGCACCAGTGAGATGTTTTGCAATATTTCTTCCTCATACAGTCAGTGGATTACACTTAGAAGTACTTTTAAACAAATGAAGCATGAGCCTGGACTGTATCTGGCTCCAAAAATAAAGTTTTTGGGAAAAGAACAATTTAAGCTTTTTGTGGAAAGTAGGCATCATTTCCATATTCTATCTTCAGACGCTGTCATGGGGATATGTCACTGAGTATATATCGGACCGAACATATTGAAATAATTTTTATCACCACTAGGGTAACACGAAAATAAAACATTCAAAGCTGTTTTTAACAAGTGATTGTTTAAAACACATGTCAAATAATACAGAAATAGATTTTCCTGAGTGTGGAAAGCATGGTTGTTAATTATCTGTATAATCCAGAATCTTTCAGCTTTCTGCCCAGTCTCTCTGATAACCTGAGTAGCTAAATCATCCAAGTTAATAGACTACCATGTATGAACATCTAGTGTGACCTTTTGGTGTATATGGTATTGCTCATATGTGCTGTATCTTTTCTGTAGTAATTGTAATATTTCAGTCAGTGTGGCGAAGGAACACTACTGGCTGTTATGTAACTTTTTTTCTCTGAATGTTAGTCCATGTTTTTCAATTACGTATTCCTCTTAGAAAGAGTGACTGAAAACAACATGTATTTAAATACTGGTGAATCAATTAGAAACGGATGGTCTAATTATACCACTCAGATTGCTCCAAATTAATTACTAACTTACGTTTTTGAAAAATAGTCCTACATTTAGATGAGTACTTTTTAACCTTGAAGCATGCATAACTGTGGTCGAATCTATAATTCATAATCCATGCATATAGCATGAAAGAAAATACTTTTCTAGATGTCTAACTTTAGCAGCAAACATATTTTAAATAATGTGGTTAAGGGACCCTAATTATTTCCCGTTAATATTTCCGAGTGCTGTATGTGCTTTTGAACAGTCTCTTTCAGTACTTGTTTAATCTTGGGGAAGCTCAAAGACTGGCAGAGACTTTTGTGTCATTTGACAGAGGGTTATTTTTTTGGTGGACAAAAATCAGTTGTGTCTATACTCCTGTTTAAAATACAGTTCTTTCCTGCCACTTTAATTTCCCAACTTCTTAACCATTTTAAGTGACCATTCAGCTCTGGAAAAACTCTTGTACATTACATATTTTAGTAAGACTCCGCTTTTGTGAATTGTCTCCCTGTGAGAAAAATCTGAGCTTCCTGTTAGCCGCACACCCCTGTTACCATAGTTACTTAAAAAAAAGAAGTTTTTCCTTTCAATGAAGATAGTGTAATTTAAATGAGCCACTGGACTCCCCAAACTGTGGTTGTTTTGTTGGTAGTTCAGGCTGCTTCGTTTGTGACTGGGAAGTACTCTGGATTTGATTCCACTGATGAATGGAGAGGACAGACGCTAGGTGGCACCAGCTGTTGATTATTAATGAAATCTTAAAGGCTTTGGCCACACACCTGAAGAGCAGGCATACCCTTATTGACAAATGGCTTTGTAAGAGTTGAAAATGCTGGCCAGTCTTTCCATCTCTGAAAGATGATTAGCATGCAAAGTGATGAGACCGTGTGAGGTCTCCAAATCCCCGATGCCTAATTCTGTGTTTTCTGAAGAGGTTGGGCGGGGGGAGGGGGGGGAAGAAAGGCATAAAAAACAGAACGAGTTTGTGAAAAAGAGAGGAGACAGGTGAAATAGACTGTACACGTTGAAATACTTTTTTAATATGGAATTGGTTATTTGTACAAATCTCTGTGGGTTTTACCCAATTCTTTATATACCTAGATTGTTTTCTCCAAGGCATTCATACTATAAAAGCAACTGTAGCAACTACTTGTCTCATTTAGGTAAAAATCTAATGGAGCATCATTATTTTTTATTAAGTAATGTCCCTTGGTTCTTTTTTAATGGTAATACTGTCCAGCGAAAAGGCTTGCTTGTGATTGAGTTACCTACCTTCAGATGAGACATAGCGCTCTTCATCCCGAAAGAGGAGCAAGGGGAGACTGTCAGTTAAGAACTATTCCAAAGCTAAAAATACAAATTTCTGTTCTCTCAGCCACTCGTTCTGTGACGTTGGTTCTGACAGCTCTGGCTACCTAATACAACTCCTATACATTGCTAATCAAGTGACTTTTATCATGAAAATGTGTTGAATATTAGTGAAATGCTGTTTCTGCATCAATAAAAGTGACCATGTGATAAGAGAAATACTCCTGAGAATCCTTTTCCTTAGAAGCTTGGTTGTTTGTTTGTTTTGTTTTTTTCCTGTTATTCTCTAGTCCCCCTGTCATCGAACTTTTAAGAATGAAAAAGCAAATAAAAACAAACCGCATA
Organism: Proteles cristata cristata; assembly: GCA_017311185.1. Classification (NCBI taxonomy): domain Eukaryota; kingdom Metazoa; phylum Chordata; class Mammalia; order Carnivora; family Hyaenidae; genus Proteles; species Proteles cristata. Next base: position 67,415 of record JAESUZ010003670.1, on the reverse strand, counting down.
AGCATGTGCACACACACCGAGAGACACACACACATGTATCTGAGGAAGGAATCAAAACTCTTTAAGAAGAGAGTGTCGTGACAGTATTAAAAATTGGTCCTGGAGGTACCAAACTAAAATGAACAAGAAGGAAGAAAGTCCATAATTAGGGTGAGGATAGTAAATACCTCCTCACACTGGGAAATTATTTTAGAAAAATAGGCAGTTTTTTTCTCTGGTTGGGAATAAGTGAAAATTCCTGAGGAAGATGGGCTGGTTTAAAATGAGACAAAAGGTATGGTATAGGCCAGAGTTCACCGAAGTTCTAGGAAACAGCATGTGATTTACCTAGTTAGCTTGATTGTACCATGGGATTTGTGGAAGATTTTTGTAATTTACTGAAGATGGAGAAATGTTTTCTATTTGATATGTTTGAAAAATTAAATGAATTACTGAATTAGTCTGCCTTTGGTGCATTAATTGAATCATTGTAAACCAGGAAGTGGGCTCTCACAGGACTATGATGTAGTTCTGTTCATTCGGCTCTATCTGGTTTGGACCTAATTTTTCATAATGTGGCCTACAATTCTGATATTTGCCCTGCTTGGTTTGTGAAATATTAATATCTAAAACATGAAGGAAGATCACAATAGTTTAGCTGGAGAGGAGAGCAAATATATTGAATTGTTAGGGTACCAAAGGATTATGACCTCCTAGAATATGCAATGAGACCAAAAAGATGAATTTTAATAGGAATAAGATCCTGCACTAAGGTTCAAATATCAATCCAAGTACAGTATGTGAGAGACTTAAAGCTTAACAATAATTCATTGACTAAGACTTAATGATTGTGTTTGCCTTCAGTTCATTGTCAGTCATAATCTCATATGATATCTGAACAAAAAAAACCCAGATGTTGTTGAACATGTATCCATTGAGAAGGACAGAAAAAAAGGAACACATGTTAGAAGGATTTTTTTTTTAGAGGAATATCATGGTCTCAGGAAGTGAAACATTTGGAGAGTGTTCAGTGAAAAATATCTGGATGGTGAAAGGTGCTAGAAACTACAACATTACAGGTGGATTGAAGTTACTAGAAGAGGGAGAAAGTTGAAAAACGCTTGAATGAACAAGAATAAAGAAAAGGTAAACTTTGTTCAAATATTAAATGGGCTGTGATGTAGAAGAGGGATTAGACTCATTTGTATCCCTCTGGTAGAACAAAAAATACTCATCCAATTAATTGTGGAAGCGGAGAAAGGACTGGTCTGTGAGGTACTGTATGTACTCCTCATTCGAAAAGTGTTCAGTACTGGGAGTTGATTTCCTTCCCTAAGGAGAAATTGAAGAAGGAGATCTTTGATATAGTATCTAATTTTAAGAATCTGTGTTTCTAATCATTTCATGAAAAAAAAATTCCCCTTTTCAGGTCTTTCTTTCAGTGTGTCTTCTATTCCACTGGGACACTCAGGCTAGGAGTCAACAAATTATGGCCCAAGTGCCACACCTCCTCTGCTTGGCCACTCAGCTAAGAAGGACTCTTATATTTCTTTTTTTTTTTTTTTAATTTCTTAAAAATGTTTTATTTATTTCTGAGAGAGAGAGATAGAGACAGCATGAGCAGCGGAGGGTCAGAGAGAGAGGGAGGCACAGAATCTGAAGCAGGATCCAGGCTCTGAGCTAGCTGCCAGCACAGAGCCTGATGCTAGTCTCAAACCCATGTCCCGTGAGATCATGACCTGAGCTGAAGTCAGACACTTAACTGACTGAGCCACCCAGGCGCCCCACATTTCTAAATGAGTTTTTAGAAGATGAATACTATTTTGTGACATGTGAAAATTACATGAAACTTCAATTTAAGTGTCTATTAATAAAGTTTTACTGGCAGCTAGCCCCAACCTATTTGTTTACATATCGTCTGAAGTGGTTTTTCATGCTAACATAGCTGTTAGACAGTTAGGACAGAGACCATATGGGCCACAAAGCCAAAAATATTTACTGTCTGGTCCTTAGTAGCAAAAGTTGCCTGGCCTCATCTCTCGTCGATAAGAGAACTTCACTTTTTGTTCATTAAGTCAAGAGGCAGAAACAAGCTGGTTCACAATTAAATATCCTCTGAAGACCATAAACAAAATTGCAACCACCTGAAATATTGCAGTACTACAGACATTGAAAAGTGATTCAGATACCCAGCTCCTGAGTTACCGGTGAGATCGTTTTGGCTATGGATGTATTGAGAGATTTGACTTGCTGAGGAATGTTTATTATTTAATGTCAGGAAGAGAAAATTGGAAGTCTCTACAGTTACTCACATCTGCTTTACCGAGGCCCGGTGATTTTGCTGAGCTTATCTATTTACTCAGATTCACTTATTTTTACTGTTGCTCTTCAGATATTATGTGATTTCAGTAGACTTCCTGAAAGTGCCCAAGTCAATGGGAAACAAGGTAAAGTGAGTGGAAATCACTGCTTGAATGTATCTTTTTTTTCCCTCTTCATAGGTCTATAAACTCTCTAAGCAGCTTTGGCCTTACAGAATTCTGGACAGGTTGTCATCTTCTAAAAAAGATGAGGGTTATCAAATATGGAATAGAGAGAATCAAAGAAGAGCAAAATAAAAATCTGGGTTCTGCAATATACAAGAACAGTGGAGGCCGTTAAAAAGTGATTGATGAGGCATGGTAGTGTTAAAAGTTAGCAGTGAGATACTTAGGTTTCCCTGAACACGTGGATATAGGAGAAAGGATTTTTTTTTTCCAAATCATATGAGAAACCGTCGTCAGATTTTAAGCATAGAATTAAGGTGATTCTGGACTTACCATCATAAATGACAACCTCTCTATCATGACTGTGGAACTAAAATGTCTGTATTTTTCCCCCCTGGGGCAGGGTATCACTTCCGCTCGCTGGTAGCACTGGAAATTCCTGTAAAACCCATAGGATTCTTATTTTATATCCATGAGGATGTTAGTGAGCAGCTATCTTGTGATGCCTGTCTCTATGGTAACAGATACAAGGCTTAAGGGTCTGAAGGAAATTCTTCCTATTGGTTTAGGGATATGGAGCGATGAGGGCGGCTCAGCAAGGAAGAGGGAAAGCTCAGGGAAGGCAAAAGAGACAGTTGAGGAAAAACTGTCACAAGGGAGTTGTTTTGTGTGTGAAAACAATTGGATTTCCTTTTTATCTTAGAAGGAAATAAAAACCAACATGTTAAGTAAAGTGAAAAAAGAGAAAAGATTCTTAAAAAGTATTGTTTCCATCCATCCAGTCAATTTTATGTAATCATAGTCACACACATCTTTTTCTTAGTTGGCTTGCTATTTGCTTTGCAGGAAAAGATTGCTTCCTGCCTGACATTGATGAGAGGAGGACTTCTTTCCCTGGCAAATTTAGTTCTGGTTATTGCTATCAAAGATTTTGATCTTTTTCTTGATTCCATGGGTAAGAATACTGAGCTCTGGCTGGCATTCCTCATGATCACTGAGCTTCCCAGGGAATTAGAGAAGTACAGGGTCCTTCCAAGCTTACTGCCTCTTTGAAAATGGAGCATTTTGCAGAGCCTCTTGGGTCAGATTTTGTGTCTTTTCATGTTTTGTTTTGTTTGTTTTAAGTTGGAATAATAAAAGCAAACAAAAAACCCAGAGGTTTAAAAGTAATTGGTGTTCCATTTACTTTACTTTTTCCTTGTCTTTTAGTCTAGCAAATAAGAACTTGCTGTATTTCAGTTGTTTTAGGAGGACATCCATTTGACACCCCTTTCTCTTTAAAGTATTTCACGATATGATCCCGTAACCAAAAGAATTGAAAATATTTCTGTAGTTGAGAGGTCCTTCAGGAAAGTCTACGTTGCTGAGGACAGAGATGGTTGTCTGACTGTGTAGCTCTTAAGCATAGTTCCTACATATTTATCCCAGTGTCTTTATGTATTACATGATAGGGTCAAAGGAAAAAAAAATAGCACATAAGCAAAAAATCATAACTTGAAGGAAAGTTTAAATTTTGGGAGTTGGTGATAAATATATTTCAACTTATATTTTATAAATAAACAAATATTTATTGTGACTAGGTCATACTCCTTTAAAGCTTTATAAAATTTAGTCTTTTTCTTCATTAACTTTTAAGAAATTTAGAGATTCTCTGCAGAGATACAACTTTGCACAAGTTTAACTCACTCTGTAGATATTAATAAAAAATGTTTTTCGGACTTGTTCACACTGCCTTTAAACTAGATGAAAAAAATAGAGTTAGCTATAAAGTTGCAGTTCCTTCTTTGATAATTTTGGAAAATATTTGGGAAAAAGACCCTTGTTTAAAAGAGTATATAGTTTGGGGGCGCCTGGGTGGCTTAGTCAGTTAAGCGTCCAACTTTCGCTTAAGTCATGATCTCACAGTTCGTGGGTTCAAGCCCCGTGTCGGGCTATGTGCTGACTGCCAGGTCAGAGCCTGGAGCCTGTTTCAGTCTGACTCCCTCTCTCTCTGACCCTCCCCTGTTCACGCTGTCTCTCTCTCTCTCTCCTAGAAATGAATAAAACATTAAAAAAAAATTAAAAAAAATAAAAGAGTATTTAGTTTGAACCATAAACAGTCATTGCAGTATGCATTGAAGTTTCTAAATCAAGGCTATTTGAAATATTATACAGATATACTGCTTTTGGAAACGTGTTAATTTGAAATGTAAGACATTCCCTGTACATATCTGGTGTGACTGGCCTCCAGAAAACGAATTTGGGTGGATTTGGGGCTTACAGAATCCAAAATACACTGCAGGGAGTACACAAATGGGTAAAAAGAGTGTCTAGACAAAAGTACTATAGAAAATAAAGATGAAGAGATACTCTTATGGACAAAGGTTTACACAGGAAGTGGAGGGTGGCTGAACTGCAAAGTTGGATAGTACACAAAGATTAATCACTATTCATATACAGTAGAAGGTAACTGGTGCCTATCACAGTTCCTAAATAATAGTGACATTCCTGTTAAGCTAGAGATAAATACAAAGAACGAAGAAGAAAAAATAAGGGAAATGAACTTAGCAGCCTAAATCTGCTCTCCTTGTGGCATTGTTACATTTGATCGTAATGCTCGCAGGACAAAACATTGTCAGTATTCTTTTTCTTTTTTTTTTTTTTTAATGTTTTATTTATTTTTAGGAGAGAGAGAGAGACAGCGTGAGCAGGGAGGGTCAGAGAGAGAGGGAGACACAGACTCTGAAACAGGCTCCAGGCTCTGAACTGGCAGTCAGCACAGAGCCTGACGCGGGGCTCGAACCCACGAACCGCGAGATCATGACCCAAGTGAAAGTCGGTCGCTTAACTGACTAAGCCACCCAGGCGCCCCAGTATTCTCTTTTTCTTAATGAAAGTATAGTTGACATCTCTTAGTTCCAGTTGTACAGCATAGTGATTCAGCAATGAAATACATTACAAAATGCTCACCACGATTAGTGTAGCTACCATCTGAAGGACCATCCTACTCTAATTCTACTAGCACACCTATGTGTTTTACCTACTATGGATGGAATTATGCATTCCAGCACCAATTAAGCTGGGTTATGGAAAGCGATGTTACTGTTAACTGGGGATTTGATGGCTTTTAGGCAAGTTGTAGGACTTCATTTATGTTCTGTAACTAGTACACGAAAGAGTAGATTGAATCAAAGGCTGGCCATGCTAGAAATGATAATGCAGTGAGTAGGAATCTCAAGTTCATCTCCCTTTGTCTGCTGACCCCTTCATAGACTGGCTCTGGGGGCTGTGGTAGTGAGAAGCAGAGCCCACTTCTCCATGATTAGAGGCCACTGACTGAAGTGACATGGATCTCTTCCTTTCCATTCATCCAACAAATATTTATTAATAAATCCTGTCAGGTTCTGTGCTAGGGCAAGATGACTAAGAAATGGTCCCTGAGAAATTTGGAGATAAATGTGCCTTACGTGGATGAGGACAGAAAAAATACCTATAGTGACAGCTTACGAGAGGGTAGGAGCAGCTGGGAATCCCAGACAGAAAAGCCATGTTGAGAAATGAGCTCTAGAGGCTTCCACAGTTCCTCATTTGGGTGATAGAGAAGTGGCACGTCTGTCAAAGACCAAAATGATAGCTGAAGGGAAAGAGCAACAATTGCAATGAAAAATGGTTAGTAATTCAAAGTACAAGGTGAAAGAACCTAAAGTTCCATTCAAAATAAGGAGGAGCATACCTACTGACCGTTCCCCATCTTCACTGAAATCAGATCTGAAAGGTAGAGCTTTACAATGTTGTAAAAGTCAGTTGCAGACAATGAGAGCACGTCTTTTTAAACCTATGTGAGCATGGCCATGTAAACTTTAAGGAGGTTTAAAAGAGAAAACCAGTTATTTCCATTAGTAGGCCATGCACATAGAAACTCTTTCCTTTGCTATCTTTGGAGAAATAATCATATTGTCTTTTCAGTGTATATCTTTAATAAGAAGCTCCCTGAAAATATTTCACCTATGTTTAAGTTAATCATAGAATTAGATCTCAGAGATTGCACAGGAGGGCCCTTTACACCAGATGGCATTTTATATATGATAGGCCTGGTGCTATGTAGACCTGTAACATGAGGAGATGATGAAGCTTTCATCCAAGTTGAGTAGCATCTAATTTATCTGGTCTTCACCTTCACTCTTGATTCCTACGAACTTAAAAAGACATGTTTACATTAGAATTTGGAATAAGAGAGAAGGATATTTTCTGAATGATTGAATGTTCCAGAAAGTCTTTCCTCCATCATCCTCCTCCTTCGTGACTCCTGGTTTACGTCTTCCCTCTTCATGCGTGTGTGTGTGTGCATGTGTGTGCGTGCGTGCACACACGCACGCACGCATTCATGCATGTGGGTCCATCTCTATCTCTGTTTCTGACTCTCTGGATGTTCACAGTACCATTATTTTTAGAGGTCCCAAATTCAAACAACCCACACAGTTACCCAAAGTAAATGGAGCAAAGGCAAGGAACATGCCCTCCCAACATTCTTTATTGGACTAATTTTCCTTTGCAGGTGAAAGCAGTTCTGTGTGGCTTGGTTTTTAAAACATTTTTATTGAAATATAACACAAATCAAAGTGCACCAATCTGTAAGTGTACAGCTTGATGAATTTTTTGCCGAGAACATCCCAGTAATTACTCACAATGAGAAAACATTACCAGCATCCTCACACGTCAGCCTTCACCCCTCTCAGTCCATGCTTGCCCAATGAAGAGCATTATAATTCTCACACACCATAGAGAGGCCATTTCTAAAATGCATATTATTGGGAATATGTAGTACGTCCTCTCTTGTGTCTGACTTCTGTTTTTCATCATTATGTTTGTGAGATCTGTCTCTTACGTTGCTTGTAGTTGTGGTGCAATTTCAGGGTTGTACAGTATGTCATCACATGAATATGCCATACTTTGCTCTGTTTACTTTGGATAACTGTGTGGGTTGTTTGAATTTGGGGGCCTCTAAAAATAATGCTACTGTGAACATCCAGAAGTGAAATTGGGTTACCGAAGAGCCAAGTGTTTTCCTTTAGTTTATTATGCTGTGTTATTTATTTATTTTTTTATTTACTGTCTGTTTTTGAGAGAGAGAGCAAATGGGAGAAGAGTAGAGATGGGGGAGAGAGGATCTGAGGTGAGCTCTCTGCTGACAGCACAGGGCCTGAATCAGTGCTCAAACTCACGGTCATGAGATCATGACCTGAGCTGAAGTCGGATACTTAACTGACTGAGCTGTCCAGGGGCCCCTTAGGTAGTTATTTAACGTGGGAAAACAAATTTATTAACTAACCATTGGTATGTATGAAAGTTATGGAGTTTCAGCATTTCTTTGTCATTTTAAATTTTATTTTATTTTATTTATTTTTGAGAGAGAGGGAAGCGAGATGGAGGGAGAGAGAAAATCCCAGGAACGCTCTGTGCTGTCGGTGTAAAGCTTAACTAACTGGGTCACCCAGGTGCCCTTCATTGTCATTCATTTTTCTGAAGACTAATGTGTTGTAGAGCCCTTTGAAGTGTTTGTTGGTCATGTGGATGTTACCTTTAGGATAGAGACTGTTCTCATCTCAACCTTAATTTTCTAATGAGGTGTCATGTATTTTTTTTTATTGATTTGAAGTGCTTTTTTTTTTCAGGATGTGAACATTGTGATTATTATATTTATTGCATACGTCAAGATAGACATAATTTTTAGAAGCCTAGAATTTAAAGCCCAGAGACCCTTAAAGAATACCTAGTCCAATTAAAACAAAATTGAGAAAAAAGAATACTTAGTCCCATGTCTTCATTTGACAGAAGAGGAAACTGGGACCTATCAGAGATAAAGACACTTGCTTATAACTTGTAGTTTGTAGTAAGACCAGAAATAGAACAGAAGTCTGGGAACACTGAAGTGTGACTTTTTCTCTTAAACCGTGTGTAGTCTTTAAGTCCTTTCTGCTATGGTGACTTGAACTCCTGGTCCGGCTAGAAAGGCCAAGAGATGCGTGGTACAGTTACTATAACAGCAAGGATAGTGATGTATGATTAATCTCATTGATTTTCCAAACAGAAATGTCCCCAGGTAACCAACTCTTGTATAGCATGGCCATGCAAAATTTAAACCTCTATTTCTTTTTGGTATCAGGTTTAGTTTTTCCTCTTTGACATCTTTATTACTGCTTTCAGCTGGTTCTCATATTTATTGTTGTTACCTCTGTCTACTCATTCCACATTTGGTTCACATTCAACAAAGTCCCATTTTTCCATGGTGAATTAATAAGAACATTAGTTTTCTAATACTCTCAAATTTAGGATGTAAAATATCATTGATAATGTAATAATACCCAATGTATATTGAAAAAAATTGTATTCTAGATGCAGTACTGGTACCTTTCATGCATTATTTTAGATAGATAGTATTTTGAACACCGCAGACATAGGTTTTATTATCACCATATTAGCTATGTAGAAAGTGAACCTTAATAATTTGAAACTACTTATGAGATAGCTGGAAATGGAACCAGATTTGTCAAATTGCAAACATCAGGCTTTTTGAATGATTACACAGTACATACTTGAAAGGAAAGTAATATAGCAAGAAAGATTTGGAGCACTACCTGCTTTTACTTCATCTACAGTAGGTCTTAGGGGTGTTCCTGGTCTTTTAACCTCATTAAATAATTTCTTTTTTGTGTTGTTTTTCGAAGTGGAAATCATAGCAGTCACTGTTTTGGTGTTGACTTTAATCCTTTTAGTCACTGAGGTGAACTCTTGATAAGGAAACAACCTAAATACTGATAGATAAGTTCATATCCCTTGACAACATTTTAGCTGAATTTTCCTGCCTTAGGAGGCCGGTTCTGTATTAAGTCTTCAGTTTCAGTTATTTTGAGCAATTTATTCTAGGACCTTATTATTACCCACCTAGATTTTAATTCTAAATATTTCTTGTTCCTGTTCATGCAGAAATCTTGCTACAGATGACTGAGAATCACTGTGTTTCTAGTCATTTGCCAGAGTGAGTTCCCTTGCCACACCTCCCTAGTTTCATGCAGAATAGACACATACTAGTGCCTCCATCTAGAAATCAGAATCTACACGAGGTACCTACCATGTTATTTTTCTCTTGGATGAGAGAAGCACATTTAAATAGTAATTTTATAATCATAGTTGCTTCGCTGTGTCTGAACAAATAGGGGCAGCTTTACACTGAGGATCTCCATTCATGGGCATTCAGGAGTAGTTCCTTAAATGTAGAAACCTTTACATTTAACAGAACACTTACCTGCTTCTTTTACTTACATAACAGCCATAGTGATAACTACAGTAAGAAGTATTACATTCTCTTTATTCAGGTCCGGGTCTCTTTGTGTCTTAGGTTTGTGTTAGTTTCGCTACCTGTTTTCCATACCACCTGCAGTCACGGCCTTAGCAGTTCAGATCTGTGTAGCTCACTTTACAATATCATGATAACTTCCTGACTTACTAGTGTGTCGTGGATCTCTCCTGTTTACTACTCATAGAGGCTGCTAGGTTCGTATCTCTCAAAGCCAAATTTAATATGTTACTCCCCTGCTTAAATGCACAGGTGGCTCCCCATTACTTTTAGGAATTAATTCAAATAACTTGTAAGGAAGAAAAGGCCCTTTATGGCATTACCCCTGCCTTGTTCCCAGGTCTGATTTTTTTTTACCCACCAATTTAAACCCCTTACCCTAGCCTTAAGGAACATTTCTCTGAATTCAACATACTTCCCTGCCTTGTGCCTGTGGGTATGTTGACTGCACTTGACACTCTAAAGCAGTCCTTACACATGCTTACTTGTTGCACATCTTATAAATTCTCCCACATTGTGTAGATGGTGCCTCTTCATCTTTGGATGAATCGTGTACCCTTGTGTATACTCATGTGGCATACTCCTCATAGCTGAGTCAAGTCAACACTTAGCTAGCTCAGCTGTACTTTTTAGATTATTTATATAGATGACTGGTGCCTGAATATTGTGATTTCTCCTTTCATGCTTTATCCTTGGCATGGGACCTGGTGACACTGTGACTCAAATTTTACTTACAGTTGTAATGAATGAGGTAACTAGGTTTCTTTGAATCTATAATAGCATCATATCTGTGCCATCCTTTTTTACTCCTGTGTACTAACCGTAGTACCTAAGAGATTTTCAAGATTCCTCCATATTTCACTGATGGAAATAAGTTGAGGCAAAATGTGGCTTTGATGTACTTCATGCTGTTGGAAGTTGGCATATTTAGCTATGATAACATATTAGTATCCTTATATATTGGAAATGTATAGAGCACAGTACTTTAAAGCTTTATTTCTTTGTGATTTACACATTACCTCTCCTTGAGGTCGTCATTCATTCTGATTATCCACTAAGGAAACAATAAAAACAATGTCATTAAATGTTTAAGTAAAAGCACAAAAAAGCAAAATGACAGTTTAGTTTGAGGTAAACCAGTTCAGGCATATTAATAAGGCAAAACAGTGGAAAATGTGGCCATTTGTTTGCTCCATTCAACACTCATAGAGAATGATGGACTACCAGTCACCCACTTGTGCGCATCGAACATGGTTGTTGTAAAGCATCCCTGCAGTTCAAAGTGTATATCTAATTTCATTTCCCCACTGAATTTTCATTAGAAAATGAGAACCACATTCAAAAGGACCTGAGTTTGGAAAGTAGGGCATGTACAATGCGAACAGTAGAAAAGAAGAACTAATGTGTGAGTGGTTTATAGCCTAAAACTCAGGTCCACATCTGGACAGACTGCCCGATCACAAGTGTCTTGCCCTGCAGAGAGAGTAGTAATTCAGTGGACATGTTCAGTGATATGGGATGTTCACACCCTCCTTGCTCTAATACACAGCTGTGTGATAGTAAGGAATTAATAAAGAAGTAGACTCAGTTTTTTATAATCTCTGAAATAATCTCTTTGGAGGGAAAATCTCGGAGATGGATGGATTGTATAGCAAAGCAGTTCCCCACATGTATGCATTCCTTACAGTTCTCTGTGACAGGAAGCCGCATGCTATAGGAGTGATCCATATTTAATTATTTTGATGTTTTTCCTAGAATTTCTCCTCACTGTGTATGGATATTTATGTACAGTTCTTTTTGTTTGTGGTTGAATTTAGTGCACTGTGTTTAAAAAATACAGTGAGGCTGACAGAATTCAGTTGTGCACATTACAGTATTAGGGAATGAAGCAATCATTTGTAAAATTACTGTAACCAAAGAAGATGATACACTCTACTGTTTTGTTCATGACAGTCAGATACTGTGACTATGTTTACAAAACACTGTAAATGTGATGACACTTGTTGTATAGTTTATCAACGTTCCCCTTGGATGCATCAATGAGTTGGGTGAAAGGAAAGGGAAGGTATAACCATATTTTCTAGTGGGAATGCATTCAAAACCTTTGTATATTAAAGGCATGTGTTATTGATGATTGTTTTCCATTTTCAAAAAGATAATGCCTTTTCATAATCATTTGTATCCAAATGAATCAAGGGAAAATCTTTACAGCCTTCAGTGTGGCAAAGCTAGAGAATAAGTGCTGGTGCAAAATAAGTGGGGGAAATGAGAGGATTGGCCATGCTATAAGACCGTTGACCTCCATCACTCTGGGACCTGGCAGTAGTGGATCCAGGTGGAAACCTTTTCTAACTAGATGGATTTGCTGGTACTTGCATTTGACAAAGGAGAAGCTCATTTTACCAGAAACATGTAAAAAATAAAATGGAATCTTCTCTGAAGGTTGAGAAAATTTGTATGTATTAAGGATCATTCTAATACAAATGTAATACAATTAATAAATTGCCATCATAATCACTATTACATCTATATAGTTTTTGTTTCAAGTGCAGTATTATTTCAACCAAACTGAAAGTTTATTTCATTCTTTTGAAAGGGGTTAAAGTGACATACTTCTAACAATGCTGGCAGAATTACTAGATGCCTGTAACATATGGTCTTGATGCCTTCCCCTCTATTCTGGGAAACCACCAATTCCCCTATACACTCCCAAATTCATATTACAGTCTGATCCTTTGTCTCATGGTTTCCACTTGCTTTGAAGCTACCTGAAAGTTTCCTGGAGGTAAGATCATTTGGGATTTCCCATATGATACCACATATCATATTACGTGATAACAGGTGAGAAGCAATAGGAAATCCTCCACCTTTCTTATCTCTCAGGTGAGACAACTCTGTCTACTAGACAACTCTGTCTCCAAGTGGTATTCAGCCTCAGTTGATCACAGTGACAACAAGCTCATCAACTTCAACTGTGCTGCCTTAAGTTTCTTGTCACTGTGCTTCCTGGGATCACCTCTGAAATAAATTATTTGCTTTCAAATCCTCTTCTTAGGTCCACTTCTGGAAAAATCAAACCCAAGAGAGCATATTATCAGTAGTTTCACCTCTGATTTAATTTTTCATCCATTTTTATCAAATAAGTGTATTTGGAAAAATAACAAGGGCAGTTAGCAAAAGAGGCATTGGTTTGGGAGTTAAGGAACCTTAGAAGTAACACACGTTTTGCCACTGGTTATTTGGAAGTAGTAATTACTAATCTGGACCTTCTCATCTCAAAAATGGAAACATTAGATCACATATGGTTAAATAAAATAACAATCATGGAAACGATAAAAAACTATCACACCATGTATGGTTGCTTAATAGTAGTTGCTAGGAGTGCTGTGACAGACTTTCAGAGAGTGTCCAAAACTAGTCGGAAAAGATGCCCTTATTTAATGCCATATAGACCAGCATCTATGCAATGGAATTGGAAGCAGATGTTCCATGTGTTTTTTTTTTTTAATTTTAATGTTTTATTTATTTATGAGAGAGAGAGAGAGGGAGGTACAGAATCCAGAACAGTCTCCAGGCTCCAAGCCTAATGTCAGCACAGAGCCTGACATGGGGCTCGAATCCATGAACTGTGAGATCATGACCTGAGCCGAAGTCAGACGCTCAACCGACTGAGCTATTCAGGCACCCCAGATGTTCCATATTTTAACCCTGGCTGTAATAGACTAGATCAGACTTCATATTTTTTTTAATACACAAAACATTATTGAAAAGAAATTTTATCTGGAAATCCAAGCAAAAATTGAGTTGAAAATGTAGACATTCTAGATGAAAAGTAAAAAGAGAAACTACTCAACTCTCACCTACTTCCACTAGCACCCTCTAGACATAGCAGTCATACTCTTAGAACTTGAAAAAAGCTACTGTATTAGGTAATGTCTGTGACTTTTTCAAACTCGATCAATGTAGAAAATAGTTTACTTAACTAAAACCTGGAAACAGCTAACAGGTAGCTTTAAACTGGTAATACTTGAAATACCAAGCAAGACTGAGTACAGAAATTTATCCAATAGCACAAATAACGCTGGGGAATGTTGACAAAGATAATACGTTTGAGACATTCGTGGAGATGAAAATGACATGGGGTAACACTAAAGGCTAAACTTGTCTTAGAGATGGTAGTCTAGCCACCAAGCCCCATAATGCTACCGAAAAAGTTCTTAAATTCAACTGTCATAGTAACTCCGGACAGATACTGTACAGATATTATAACATGGTAGTAGTGATTTACTTTAAATCAATTTATACACTAAAGCTAATTTTATCCCTCCTGTTCCTTTAATCAAGCACAGAGATATCTTTTTTACTTTTTTCACATTTCATGTTTTTACCTAGTTAAAGTATGGTTCATTTAATGTTTTTGTTGGGCACATACTATCTGGAATGTCTTAGGCTGAGCATTGAGAGCTTTGAAAGCATTAATCAGAACTGATTTCTGCCCTTGAATCTAAGTGATTAGAGGAGAAATGTCACACTCAGAAAATGTAGGACTACTGCGATATCTCTCCATTCCACCCCTTCACCCTCTCACCCTCTCACTCCTGTTCTTGTGACCATGGCAGCTAACCCCATGGTAAAACAAAAAATACAGTATATATAAAGGAAATAGTTTTGTGGTATCATCGGCCTGAGGTGTCTGTCATGTCCTAAGAAACCTTTGTTCAAGCCTAACTTGAGAGAAAGCTTTTACTGAGATTTTATAAGCAACAAGTTATACAGTTGCCATTACTCCTCTGTGTGGCTGTTTTCCTGTGTCTTTAAGATATCATGAGAGCTGCTAGAGAGGCTCCCCATGCTGTCGTGTCCAGTATTAGATGGTTTGTAATTCCATATTGTATTTGAACTATCTGTCACCCATCCGTCCAAAATTGTATTGACTGTGTTTGCACTTGGAAAGCAGTGAAATACACTTTTTCTTTTCTATTCTGGTTTATTGTTCATGGAGGGCCTATAACTGACCCCCAGCAATGCTCTATCCTCACCTTAATGGAAGTATTACAGTGTAATTAGCTGGGGAGATTGAAAGGGTAAAAGAAACTGTTAGGAACATACCACCCATTTAAGTTGGCTTGTCAAATTTTAATAGAGGGAAAAGGTTGAAGGTTTTCTTATCTGAGTGCAGGTCCCATTTCCTTCAACGGCTTGTTTTCCATATGATTCACATCTGTTCTGTCTGTGATGTTAGCAAAGATAATGATGATGATGAAGGTGATAATGATTATTCCTCATAATGGATAACTATAATAGCAGGCAGAATGTGGTAAATAGTAAGAAAAGAATGATAGGTAAATCTGAAGCATGTTCAGAGGAAGGTGAGGATGACCCTGAATTTTTCTTTTCTATCTTTCTAGGCATTTTTAGACATATCCGCTCTGTGTGTGACAGTGCGTCTATGGCCGCATAGGAAGAGAGATCAAATCAATGGAATTTTGTCCTGTGTTCCTATATGCATTATGCTTATGACTATTCATTATCATTTCCCTTCCTTTTTCTGATTATGGATGCATTGATATTTTTTGATTGTATTCATTGTGAAATAACTACCATTGTATAATACGTTATGAGTCAGACTAGGATAATGTATTAGGAGTGTTCTGTGAATAACAGAGAAGGTGAGAATCATTAGATTTGGAAAAAGAGGCCAGTTCTCTGGTTCTTGAAGAAATACACTGATCAAGACTGGGGGAGTAAACATGTAAATGTCTCTCTTTTAAGCTCTTAAAACTATTTTTAAAAACTCTAAACTTTAAATCATGTAATCAAATACATATACCAACATGAAGCATTTGTTTCAGTAGAATAATTGTGTCCAGACAACCTCACTTCTCTGTACAAGTTTCCTTAACTCATTTAATCACATGTACACTAATCATTTCATTTGTCCATCTCTCCATCTATATGTGTGTATGCCTATATGTATATAGATAGATATGATACATGTATAAATTGAACTGTGTTAAATGGCTATTTGATCATTCTTAACATGAAAATGGAAATTTATTTTTTCCATTATTAACATATTATTTCTAAAGATTGTGATTCCACTGTATTTAACATACAGCATTACATTCACTTCAGGTGGGCAATATACAGATCCAACAATTCCATGTTAGTCAGTGCTCATCAAGATACTCTTAAATATTCTTAATCCCCTTCACCTATTTCATCCACCCACCTCCCCTCTGGTAATCATCAGCTTGTTCTGTATAGTTAAGAATCTCTTTATTGGTAGGTGTCTTTTTTTTCCCCTTTATTTGTTTTGTTTCTTAAATTCCACATACGAGTGAAATTATATGTTATTTGTCTTTCTCTGGCTCATTTTGCTTACCATTATACTCTCTAGCTCCATCCATGTTGCGAATGGAAAGATAATTATTTTTTATGGCTGAATAGTATTTCATCGTGTGTATATCTCTTTATCCATTCATCTCTTAGTGGGCACTTGGGCTGCTTCCGTAATTTGGCTATTGGAATTAATATTGCCATAAAATAGGGGTCCATGCATCCTTTTGATTTAGTGTTTTTATTTTATAATGTTTATTTATTCTTGAGAGAGAGTGACTGTGTGCCCTCACAGGAGCCAGGAAGGGGCAGAAAGAGAGGAGCACAGAGAATCTGGAGCAGGCTCCAGGCTGACAGTAGAGAGCCCACTGCAGGGCCTGAACTCAGGTACTGTGATGCCATAATCTGAGCCAAAATCAGACACCTAACCAACTGAGATACCCAGGCAACCCCAGTGCTTTCATATTCTTTAGGTAAATACCCAGTAGCACAATTACTGAATTATAGAATAGTTGTATTTTTAATTCTCTTAAGAACCTCCATACTGTTTACCACAGTGCCACACCCATTTACCTTCCCACCAACAGTGCGTGAGTGTTCCTTTTTCTCTACATCCTTGCCAACACTTGGTTCTTGTATTCTTGATGTTAGCCATTCTGATGGACATGAGGTGATAGCTCATTGTAGTTTGAATTTGCATTTCCCTGATGATGAGTGATATTGAATATCTTTCCATGTGGTGGGCATCTGCATGTCTTCTTTGGAGAAACATCTGTTCATGTCTAGTGCCCATTTTAATTGGATTATTTGTTGCTTTTGGTGTTGAGTTGTATGAATTCTTTATATATTTTTTATACTAACCCTTTATTGGATATGTCATTTGCAGATATCTTCTCCCATTCCATAGGTTGTCTTTTTGGTTTGTTGATTATTTCCTTTGTGTGCAGAAACTTTTTATTTTGATGTAGTCCCAGTAGTTTATTTTGTTTTTGTTTCTCTTGCCTCAGGAGGTATATCTGGAAAAATTTTTCTATGTCTGATGGCAGAGAAATTACTTCCTGTGCTTCTTCTAGGATTTTCAAGGTTTCATATCTCACAGTTACGTCTTTAATCCATTTTGAGTTTATTTTTGTCTGTGGTGTGAAAAACATGGTCTCCCATTTCCTTCTTTTGCATATCGCCTCCCAGTTTTCCCAGTACCATTTGTTGAGGAGATGGTCTCTTCCCCATTGCCTATTCTTCCTCCTTTGTTGAGGATTAATTGACCTTGTAATTGTAGGTTTATTTCCGGGCTTTCTGGAAAATGGCAATCGCTTATGGTTCTAGCTACTAGCTGTACTGTTAGTGTGCTGACTAAGTGGCAAGTGAGAAGGGCTTGCACTGGCGCTGTGTCACTCCACTCAGTCAACACACAGAGGCCAAGATACGTGAAACATAATGAAATTTTAGGAAAATAGACTGATGGTTTTGTAATAAAAATCTACATGCTCCCCTACTGAAGTCAGAATCTAAGTGAAAAAGTTCTCTTCTGTGGTAGTCTTATTAATCCCATGTGATCTTTATACTGTTAGTAATGGACTGGACTGCAAAGAAATAGACAGCTGTGGAGTTAACTATGGGTATAAATTTGTCTATATTTAATCAAATTTACCTAACTCTAAATCAAATAAATTTGGCTGAAACCAGGCAGACTCCTTTCTTACTGAGACAGTGGACTCTATTAAGTGCTGCGTCTGCTCGACAGCATGATGATTAATTTTGCAAATGCCACTTAGTATGCATTTAAACTAACAGAGTAATGGAAGAAAGATTGATATGAAACATAACTCTTAATTTAGGAGGAAAATTTTCTTTCTCAATCATCCATTTGTTTGGTTTAGTTAAATAGCACGTATTTTATTAAATTATAGATGTAAGTTGTTGGGGTATATTGGGATGTGAATAAATATTACTGGAAAGCTTACTTTCTGGGAAAGTTGTTACCCTAAAACACTGCTGTTTTCTAAAATGTAAGAATAGAAATAAAATAAAGATAAAATTAATAATTTATATTATGGAAACACTACAGTGTTTGCAGCATGAGAAGATTTTATATATGACAATATACGTTTAATGATTAAAATCTAAAGACTTCCTTTGGCTTGTCTTCTTTTAGAACATAGATTCTGGTAAAAGAGCAATATTACCACTTTAAGAAAATTTAGAGCTCTTAATCTCTTCAAATCAGTACCAAGATCTATTTTTGAATGTGAGGTTTAACGTCACTTGTAAGAAAAACACAAATAGTTCTGAAATGTATTATTTATATTTTTCCATTATTGCTAAAAGGAACTTGGAATTTTAAATTTCAGGTAATCTTAAAAATAAATTAAAAGTGTTAGAATTACAAGTTTGTTTACATTTGTTGCAAAGAAAATTAACTAGGTAAATATCTGTCGATATATGTATAGGATCTGTCCCTTGAAAATCACAAACTATTGATCAAAGAGGTAAAGATCTAAATAATATCAGAGACATACCATTTTTCTGGATTAAAAAACATAGCATAGTAAAGATGGATCAATTCTCCCCAAATTGATCTATAGATTTAATACTTTGAAAAGAAAAAGAGGTGGGAAGCATCCCCCTAGTCACTATTAAGACATACCATATAGGTACGGTGATCAAGACAGTGTGATATTGTCAGTGTGATGAATACAGATTGATGGAACAGAATAGAGAATCTAGATGTGGACCTAAAAATACCCAGTTGATTTTTTTTTAATTTTTTAATGTTTTATTTATTTCTAGGGGAGAGAGAGAGAGACAGCATGAGCAGGGGAGGGTCAGAGAGAGAGGGAGTCACAGACTGAAACAGGCTCCAGGCTCCGAGCCGGCAGTCAGCACACAGCCCGACGCGGTGCTTGAACCCACGAACCGCGAGATCATGACCCAAGTGAAAATCGGACACTTAACCTACTAAGCCACCCAGGCGCCCCTTCCCAGTTGATTTTTGACAAAGATGTAAAAGCAATTCAATGGAGGAAAGTCGTTATTTTCATCTCTGTTAAGAGGACGATAAAGAAAGCCACAGAATGTGAAAATACATACACAAACCACATATCTGCAAAAAGATATTTTTAGCTACAGTATAAGAAGAGCTCTCAAAAGTTGACATTAAAAAAAAAAAAACTCCATCGAGAAAATGGGCAAAACACATGAATAGACATTGCAGTGACGAAGATACACAGATGGCAAAGAAGCACTTAGCAAATGCTTCAACATCACTGCCATTAAAGACATAACATTTTAAAAATAACAACAGTGAGGTGTTACCTCACACCTATCAGAATGTCTAAAAAATAGTGATGGCAGCAATACTGACAAGAATGAAGAAAAAACTAGATCACTCATGTGTGGCTGGTAGGATTACTGAATAGTTACAGCCACTCTGGAAAAGAATATAATAGTTTTATAAACAAAACCTGAGCTTAACATATCACCCAGAAGTTAAACTCTGGAGCATTTATCCCTGAGAAATGAAAATGTGTGCTCACGTGAAAACCTGTACGTTAATGTGCACAGCAACTTTACGCACAATAGCCCCGAACTGGAACGTGTTCTATACCATGGAATCCTGCTCAGCAGAGAAAGAAGTCTGACTGTATGTAATAACTTGGGCGGATCTCAAGAGAATTGCAGCAAACACAAAAAGTTAGTCTCCAAAGGTCACACAGCATATTACTCCATTTATATGGCATTGTTAAAATTA
Organism: Proteles cristata cristata; assembly: GCA_017311185.1. Classification (NCBI taxonomy): domain Eukaryota; kingdom Metazoa; phylum Chordata; class Mammalia; order Carnivora; family Hyaenidae; genus Proteles; species Proteles cristata. The sequence continues at coordinate 47,527 of JAESUZ010003670.1, read as the reverse complement.
TCAAGACACAATTGTGGGTAAAGAGTACACACTTGTTGCTGCCAGAGACTATGGAGGGCAGGTGAGAGGGAGGAGACGGTGGCTGTAAAAGGATCCCAGATGAGTCCTCGTGATTCATATATTCTGTATCTTAACCGTGGTGGTAGTCATACTGGTCTGTACATGCAATAAAATCACATAGAACTAAATACACGAACACAAAAACATACAGAAGAGGTCAGACAAAACTGGTGAAATCTGAATAAAGTTAATGGATTCTATCCTTGTTAACTTGTTTATTGTGACATTGCACCATAGATGTTACTGTTATAGGAAACTGGATGAAAGGGATACTGTGATCTCTCTACTATTTCCTAGAATTTCATGTGGATCTACAGTTAGCTCCCAGAGTTTGAACAGAGATGAAAATAGGGAGAGGGAGCAAAGTATGTGGAAAGGGGGAGAGAATGAGAGAGAATTTAAATCCACAGTGTTGAATTGCAGTATTAGTTGGAATAATATGACTTATTATGCCCTCACAGGTAACTTTATCCTTAAATTGATTCCCCCATGGAATGTATCAGTCTTAGAAATTAAAGATGCTAGTTATCCAGACTTTGGGAAAGCAATGCTATTTGTTGAAATTATTGTTAAAATCAATGGGCAATGGAGACGGGAGGTAAAAAGCAAGTCATGTTAACTGGAATGAAGAAGCAACATGACTTTCTTTTATTCATTGGAATAAAAGAATGGGTAATTTTGTCTTCGATACAGTTTTAAGATGCTGCTATTTTTCTTTCCTTATCACTAATATTTACTTAAGAGTGAATTGCCAGTAGCTTGGACACTGGTAAGAAATCTGAAAAAGCATCAGTACAGCACCATGACTGGGTTTCTAAATGTGTGACATGTACTTTTTTTGATAATGTGAAGGGTGTCAGAGAACCTATATTTTTTTAAATGTTTATTTATTTTTGAGACAGAGAGAGAGCGTGAGCGGAGGAGGGGTAGAGAGAGAGAGGGAGATACAGAATCCAAAGCAGACAGACTCCAGGCTCTGTGCTGTCAGCACAGGGCCAGATGTGGGGCTCAAACTCACAAACTATGAGATCATGACGTAAGCTGAAGTTACATGTTCAACCGACCTAGCCACCCAGGTGCTCCAATAAGAGGATCTATCAATGAGAAAAACCATGAATGGAAACTGAATTGCAAGTCAAGATAGAATTTAGTTGAATTTTTAAAAATATGTATGTTGAGGTTTCCATGGAAGCTTACTAGCCTTTCCTGCATTTGCTTCTGTGAAAGTAGCCCAGTGTTTCAGTAGCCTACTGTTTGGTTTTATTTTTAATTTCCTTTTGCACAAGTTGTGTAGGAGCCTGTGTGTGTGTGTGTGTGTGCACTGTTGTGTGTAAATGTATCCATGCATATGTGTAAGTGTGTGCATGTGGCCCTGTGTGTATAGTTTTAGTTTTGATAGTGACTGAAATACCTGGTTAGATGCCTTTCTTTCTTGGAGGCCCTCCACCAGATAAAAAGATAATGCTATTTTTGAAGCTCAAAGAGAAAGGTTAAAATGTTATACATATCTTGTGGTGCCTGGGTGGCTCATTCCGTTGGCCATCTTACTTTTGCTCATGTCATGATCACACTATTCATTGGTTTGAACCCTGCATTGGGCTCTTTGCTGACAGCTTGGATCCTGAAGCCTGCTTTGGATTCTGTGTCTCCCTCTCTCTACCCCTCACCTGTCCTCTCTCTCTGTCTCTGTGTGTCTCTTTCAGAAGTAAGTAAGCTTTAAAAAAAAGTTAGTTAAAAAAGTCATAAGTACCTTGATTATTAGATCATCCTGCTTGGTACACTTATGATTTCTTGTGTGAAGTTACCAAGATTAGATACAGTCAGGTGATGGCAGCCTAAGAAAACCAGGTTATTGTGTCCATTGATACCATGTTGGTTTCTTGGTTCCAAGTAATTATCACAAAGCAAAAGCATCCCTGTGTGTTCTCTTATCATCCTGGAGTGATGCACACCATTTAGGATTGGTTTTCTGTGGTCTGTGTAGTTCACACGGGATCTATTTTCCTGGACCCTTTTCACTTGTCAGTGACATCGGTGGTGGTTATTGCTTCATGCTGTATTGTCCTCCCTTCTTTCCTTGTCATCTCTTTGCAATTATTTGGCCTGGTGATTACTGTTTGTCTTGGAACTACTGGAAAGTTTCAAATAGGGATCACTTCAAGCATGAAATCACAGCTGTAGGACGGAGCCAATAAATCATCTCATCCTTCAGCTTTAAGCCTTGCCTCTGAAATCAGGTACAATTTAATAAACCATATGTAATATTTTCTCTTTTCAGAAAGTTAAAATTTAATGTTCAAGTTTGATCTGATTTATATAAATACAAAAAGTTCCTCTTGGAGACACACACATCTCATATCTCAGCATTTCATCCTTTCTAGTTAAAATTTACATCAATACCTTTCATGCCTTTAAAGATACTGATATTGGGGATATTTGGTTTTCCAAGTAGCTGTTTTGACGTCTCTGGTGGTTAATAGAGCTTTTCATTCCCTTGGATATCTCTCCTCCTTATAGATGAAAGCTGAGTATATTTTCTCATTGGCTACTACTAGGCAAAAGTGGATTGCATAGTCTTTCATCAGTAACTGACATTGAAATAATATGAAATTGGTCTTTGTTTTGTTTTGTTTTCATTTATTTTGAGAAAGAGAGAGCATGAATGTGAGTTGGAGACGGGCAGAGAGAGAGGGAGAGAGAATCTTAAACAGGCTCCATGTTCAGTGCAGAGCCCAGTGTGGGGCTCTATTTCAAGATTCTGAGATTATGATATGAGCCAAAATCAAGACTTGGGCACTTACCTGAGCCACCCAGGCACCCCGACATTGTTTTTTATTTGCTTTTTTTGACTTTGCTTTCTATTTTCATTCTATACATAGGAAAGAGTAGTTGGTAGAAGTTAGCATAGTATAAAACAATTAGTAAATATTTCTAGAGAAAACCTAATGATGACTCAATAACAGGACATAGTCTTCCAAACTCTTTTGATAATATTTCTAAACACTCCTCTTCTACTCAAGGAAAATGAGGAAGTTTGTACAGAGCAGTCATGTGTTTATGTAGTGTGGTAGGCATACCAGTGGTCACCCAAAGAGGTCTATGTCCTTACCCCTGGAACCTGTGAATGTGTTATCTCATGTGACTGTCGATGAGCATCTTCAAGACCACCCTCAGGTTCAGTGATCCTCTAGGACAACTCAGAGTTCATAAGCAGCTATACTTGTGGTTATCGGCTTTTTAAGGCAAAAAGATAAATATTAAAATCAAAGGCAAAAGATACATAAGGCAATGTCCAGGAGAGACCAGGTGCCAGATCCCAGTTGTTCTCTCCCATTGGAATCATAGAGAAAATGCTTAATTCTCCCAGTAGTGATGTGTGATAGCACTTAGAAACTATCACTTCAAGAATTTACCCATGTTTTGGCTTTCCAGGATTTTATTGGGGATGGTTATGTGGGCATGGAATACTCATGGGGTAACTTGAGTTCCTGAGTGTCTAGCCTTTCCAGAAGTCATAGTAGGCCACACTATAAATCATATTGTTTGCAAAAATTGTAGCCCAAGGCCTGAGGTAAGCAACGGCTTTTTTAGTCAGGACATTACCAAGGTTTGGAGGTTATTCCCCAGAAACTAGCTAAGAGCTAGACCTTTTCTTTTGAATGCATAGAGTTAGAACAACCCAGACATTTTGAGTTAATGTTTTACTACATAGTTGCAAAGGAGACTTTGTAGCTGTGATTGAGTTAAGGATCTTGAAATGGAGAGATTATCCTGGATTTTCTGGATGGACTCAGTAAAATCACCCAGATTCCTAAAAGAGTCAGAGAAGGAAATGGGAGAATGAAGAGCATAGCATGAGAGTGATGTGACATGTAGATTTAGAGATGCTGTGCCAGTGGCTTTGAAGATGGAGGAAACAAGTCATAAACCAAAAGAATGCAGGCAGCTTCTAGAAGATGAAAAAGGCAAGGGAAGGAATTCCCTTCTATAGCCTCCAGAGTGAACACAGCCTTAGTGACACTTAGATTTTAGCCCAATGTCCAATTTCTGACCTCTAGAACTATAGGAAAGCTACTAGAGTTCACAATAGTTTGTTATATAAGCAATAGGAAAATAATACAATAGATTATAAAAAGTATATATGTGAAAATATATATGTTGCATGTGTGTTTTTTGAGGTTTATTTATTTTTGAAGGCACGAACGAATAGGGGAGGGGCAGAGAGAGCATCTGAAGCAGGCCGTGCATTGTTACTGCTGAGCCCTTTGTGGGGCTTGAACCCACGAACTGTGAGATAATGATCTGAGCCAAAGTTGGACGCTTAACCAGTTGAGCCACTCAGGCACCCCATTACTTGCACATCTTCCCCTCAAGCCAACAAACACAGAGACACGCTAGTACACACACTTACATGAACACACATATAAAATGCACCACCTTCAGGTCTATTTTCCTCCAGTGACAACTTATAAATTTGTGAATAGAATACATTGGATTTGACTTGGGATTATGAAATTCATGGTAAACATCAAGGCAGATGGATATTTAGGTTTTTCATTTCATTAATGAACAGGTTTTAGTATACAAGATGACAGCTGCTATTAAAATTTGGATTTTATACCTACTTCTAAGTAAGTTGCACCTACAACCCATTTGCAGGCTCCACATTCTAGAAATCCAGCTTTGTATTAGCTGCATTTATTATATTCTTTTGCATTTTTTACCTCTACTTTGCTTAACAAGAAGAAACTGAAGTTTTAAGTAGTTCTGTATGTGACTGTATTAATAGTCTAGTTATTCATTCGGTAACAAAGCTCTTGCAATTATCTTGTGTGTTTTGCCTTATTCTAGTTACTTGGTAGATGGAACAGTTTTTATATCCTTTGCTCACAGTTTCAGTGCAACTTAACTAACCATATTTCTTAACCATGGTGCTTGATACCGCCTGAATATTAAAGGCTTGGTATACAATTTGGCCCAGCAGTTAATCTCTGCTCAGATCATGAAAAAGAGTAATTAGAGAAAGTCAACAACATACATAAGTCTGTAATTTAGTTTTCTGCATAAATAACATAATGAAAAGTAATGAAAAGCATTAAGCATTTTAACTAAAAACAGTAGTGTTTTATGGAAAGGGTCTAGTCAAGCAGTACCCTGAATGCTTACGCAGATATTTTCATTATTCATGGGCTCCACATTTGTGACTTTATGACTTTCTAAACTTTTTTTATAAACTCCGTATCAATACTCTTGGCACCTATACCATCGTTCACAGATAAGAACGTGGTATCAAAACATCAGAGTCACCTGATGTGTACACTCCCGTATGAGGTCAAAGTGACACTCTTTCTTCTTGTTTCAGCTCTCGTCCGTGTCCTTTTCATGGTTTATTTAGTGCCATCTTTGTCACATTTTTGTACTTTCTGGCGTTGATTTTCCTGTTAAAATGGCCTCCAACCATGATGGTGAACTGCTGTCTCCCGTTTGTAAGCGCGGCAAGGCTATGCTGTGGCTTACAGAGGCAATGAGTGTGTTAGGCTTTGTTCAAGCATGAAGTTAGGCTGCTGGCTGTGCATTCGGTGTTAATGAATCAACTCTTTATTAAATAAAGTGTCTGCAAACAGAAGTACACATAAAACAAGATTCTGTATTGATCAAGTCACAAAAATGTCGTGACCAGAGGCTTGCAGGAACCTGCTCTATTTCCCTTAGGATAGGTACTCAGTCCGGTATCAGCTAATTGGAGGTCTGCATGGCCTTTATAGAGGAACAACTGCAAACAACAAGAATGCGTGTATTTTGGTTGTCATCCTTCCTCCGAAGCCACTTGTGACCTGTAGGGCGTACACTTTGAACAGTGCTCAAAATGCGCAGTGACATTGAAATTTTTCAGGTTCATTAGTTAACTATTTTGGGGTTTACGTGAAACCGGAAAGTTGCATGCTAGTTAAGATCCCAAGTATAGATTATATATTCTTTTATTTTTTTTTTATTTGATTGTGTAAGTATTGTACCACCTGTATTGGGAATGTTGTGAAGCTGAAATGACACAATTCTGTTGCTTAAATGAATGTCATATAGGTTCTATGCAGAATAAATGCTTTTTTTTTTTATTATTGTTGATGGAGAACCGTGTTCTTTTTCCTCTCAATTTGTCATCATCTTATTTCTCCTCTTAATGGTTTTTCTTCTTAATGTTTTTCTTCACTTTGCCTGCTGTGGATTTTACTTAGCCATCTGTTTTGAATCTGATTCTTACTACCTTCTTTTTTTTTTTTTTTTTTAATTATGCTGGCCACAGAAATGATAAAATCCCTAACCTCTGACTCCTTGTAGCATTTGGCTTGGTACATGGAAAATGTCTCTTGTTCTGTATTTATCTTTCTATATCTATGTCTTTTCAGTGCCCGTGTCTAAAACAGAGCCCTCTGCAAAGGAGTGGGGGCCCAGTACCTAGTGGCATTGATAAATTGCAGAACCTTCTGTCTCTTTCCAAAAACTGCTTTGAAGAAATTGCCTCTACCATTCAGAAAATTGTGAGCACACACACATAAAATAGGTAAAAAAAAAAAAAATCTGACTCAGAAATTCATATATCAGTTGAATACAGTATGTGGTAATAGACATGCAATCATTCCATTTGCTAGTTCAGTATAATGTTTACATAATTTATGTATATTATTTCCAAGCTTTCTCAAATTGACCAGCATCTCATTTTATATGACTGTACTTGATTACTGTGACTGCAACTTTCCCAGGAATAACCATGGAGAAACAGAAAGCATGGTTGCTTGTGCATCCACTCTCACTTATGCTCTCTCTCTCTTTCTCCCTCTCACTGTGTGTTTGTGTGTGTGTGTGCGCGTGTGTGTGTGCATGTGTGTGTGTGCCTGATATGTATATGTAAGAAGGCATGTGCTTATATGTGTATATATATACATATAAATATTAAGTGTATGTATATCTGTGTGTTTTTTCTGCACATGAAGCTACCTGAGAGTCCCTCTCCTTCCTGTCAGTCTGTCTAAACCCCATGCCAGCTTTTGTCAACATTACAGCACTAAATATATTAGAATGTTTTCAGAACATCTTGAGGCCTTGGAATGAAACTGTCAAGTAAATTAAAATAATAAACCTAGATTTAAGATCTTCAATTTTGTCTTGACTTTATGTGGTTTACCAGTTTGGAGGCAGAGAATGGAATATTCAATTTTTACAGAATTACAGCATACTTAGGATGCAAAACTTCTATAGATAATTTCTTAATTCACTGTGTCTGCTAAAAGAAAAATCAGGAAATGACTTAATTAAAATGAATAATTTAGGTGATATTCTCTGTATTGTAATCCATTTTTAAAGTAGTGAGCTTCTCTGGGAAGGAGAAAAATATTTATTTAATCACTGATTCAACATTAATATAGACTTTATGTGTTCTTTGAGAATGTAATAATGGTTGGTAATTTGGCTTAGATTATCACAATCTACTGGACTATTGTGGTTACGATGGGTCATATTTTTTTTAATTTAATACATTGATATAAAATATTTAATCTTTTGAAATAAGCAATTAAGACTTTTGTATTTATAAAGTCACTTCAGCTAAAATATTATAAAACCATTAGGGAGCTAAAACAGGCTCCATGCATTTTTAAATACAGTTTACACAGAGTAAAATATTATTCTTTTGAAAATATCTTTTTAATATTTTTTAAAGAAAAATACAAGATACATCATAAGCTATTTGAAGGGAGACTGAATTATGTGGAAGGTTTTTGTTGTTACTGTAATTCCTGCATCTTTTGAATATAATAACATACCTTAGTTTCAGTTTTGTTTCCCCAGGGAGAACACACTAATTTTAATGACCTATTCTAAATGTTTTTAAGATTTTATTTTTAAGTAATCTCTACACCTAATGTGGGACTTGAACTCACAGGCCCTAGATTAAGGGTTGCACAGGTTCCTGGCTGAGCCAGCCAGGCATCTCTACGTGTTCTAAATTTAAAGCACATTTTGCTTTTGAATTCCAATCGTGGATAAGGCCATTACAGCTAATGAATGAATAAAACAAAACATCACACTAAATACTTCTAGACTTTATTGTTGGTGGAAGGAAAAATGGGTGATAGAAATGGAAGGCTTACTATTTCTATATTATTTAGACTTTTAGTATAATAATTTAATCATTCCAGTAACAAAAGGTCAATGAGTGACCTGTCTACTGGTAGATTTTATACAGACTGTTGCATTTTATACATCCTTATTATTTTTAAATAAAAATAGGCTGTTCCTTACCTCTCACTTATCCTGAAATAAGGGTTATATCATCATTTTGCCAGAAAATGAATACATATTTTATGTTTATTTCCATGTATCTATTATAGACATATCTGTATAGATACTGATGTTTATGTTTTACTTTAATACAGACACATTTCCAGATGTTAAAATGCCTTTATTCTTCTCATTGAATACGGAGGGATTTAAAATGTATACTCATTTATCATTGACTGAGGTATATAAGGCAACGTTTAGATATGTAACGTGTGTTGCTAATATTAACTAGAAACATTGTTTTGAAGTACAGATTTTAGTTCAATAACAGCACATTACAGCAGACCGAAGTTATTAACTTCAATTGATAAAGAATTATGAATATAATTATAATCCTGTTAATTATTTAAAGCCATGAATTATCCAAATGCAGCAGGTATTATTAATCATCTGCAAGAACCAGAACAATTTCTCTAAAAGGACATATAAATATTAAAAAGTCTGACTTGGCTCTCTTATGTACTTTTAGAGCTTTAGTGTTCCCTTATGAACAATGTTTGGATTCAGCTCTCCTTTATAAAATGAAAAATGTCCCAAATGCATCTCCTCCGAAGGCCAAATGAATGTCATTAGATTTGTCTCCTTGTCTATAAAATGTTTACTGACTGTGTAATTTCACATGTTTGTTTATATCAAATATATTTCAGGTCTTTTAAGCTAATATTAGTCTGTGGTGGCTGATGGCCTCCTCACAAATAGCAGACTGTATCGATACCCCTGCTGTGAGACCAAACCACATGTAATAGTCTTGTAGCATCTAATAACGTATTAGAATTTCCAAAATGAACATATCATGAAACTTCCCCCAGTTCTAAGAAACAATAGAGCCTTTTATGGAGTAGTTATGACTAATTTCTATATCTATGCTTGCTCACCATTTATAGAAAGGCAATGATGAAAAAAAAAAAAAAACAGCAAGTAAAGGATTCCCAAATTGGAACTGTTGAAGAGGCATAGTTAGTAAGAGCCTTGAATATCCAGTTCTGTAAACAGATCATTATAAATTCTCCTGAAATACATACTAGACTATACCTTTAAGGAGCACCTCGTTGAAATATTTTTAAAGCATTTTAGAAGTGGGCAGTCTCTTTGCCTCAGAATACTAGAGTTTAATTGGCGTTTCTCTTTTAAAGCCAGTATTTTCTTACAAATAGAACTCTTCATAGCTGATGCCCAGAAGAATTTGGTCTTTTAAAATCTCAAAACATCTTCAAATACCAAAAGATGAGCCTGCTTGTGATGCTTGGAAAACACCAAGCATGTAGGGGAACAGGGTAGGAGTTAGGGGAAGGGCAAAGGGCGGGAGGGAAGACAGTGTAGGGCAGCAGTGTGCTATGGGGCTGTTAACGTGGTAGCCTTTAGAACAATGTCTGACGTAACGTTCCAGAAATAACGGTTCACTTAATGTCATAAATAGCTGACAGTTTACGGCACATTCACAGTAAGTTACAGGGCGCATCACTTGTTGCTGAGTGGATGTATCAGAGACAGAACTATTTCCGCATACACCACATCCATTTGTTTTCCAGTAGGACCATAGCCAAATGTTATTTTGTCCTGGATAATATTTGGACCCGTGTTTAATGTTGTCCCGCATTTCTACAGTCATACTTAAAAGTTGGGTGTCTGTCTAGAACATTAGAGTTTGGAAAGGATGTCGGAGAAAGGACTTTGAAGTAAATGAGATTCTTAAACTGTCAAAGATTTTTGTTCATGTCTTTCTTGAATTTCTACCTCTGACTCTTTCTGCCCTGCTGCTAGAGGCTCTGTTCTCTGTGCTGCCTGCTGGCTGTTTGAACCGTAAGTATTCAGTAGCATTTCTCATCTTGTTCTCTTGCTGGAGACTACCCATGAGTTAAATGTCACACTCTTTCATCTTAGGACATTTTTCTCAAAATTAAAAAAAAATGTATAATCTACAAGACATTATAACATCTGAATTTTTATTACATGTAAGTGTCTACTAGGTGAAAGACAGGATGTGGATCCACAAGTGGAACTTGAATTCTTTGCGTGAGGAGAAGAGATTTAGTTTTGCTGTGAGAAAGAACTGTCTAATATATGACACGTCTGTGGTGGGAACGAGCATGCATTCTGCCTTCCTCTTTCATTTTTGGCACTGCTGCATTTCAGGATTCATCATCTAGAATCTCTCTGTTCCGATCTGCACTTGACATTTAATAGGTGCAGTTATTTAAAAGATACTGTCTTAGGCACTTCACCAAAATTATATCAGATGAGTTCCATAATCAGTGAACTAAGTAGTAGTAGTAGTAGTATCCCAATTTTTCAGTTAACCGAGGCATAGAACGGATAAGTGACTTGTCCAGAGTAACTAGCTACTCAGTGGCACTGGCATCCGTGCTCTTAATATGTACTCTTCCCTGCTTCTGCCGTCAGCATCGTAGAGGCAGTGTCGGTATCCCCATGCTTTAGAGGTACTCAGGACTTGTCATTACTTGCCCATTCTTCTCTGGCCTCATTTTCCAACATGACACTCATATTACTTTGATCCAGGTACATGGAATCTTTCACCTTCCACCTGAACATTCCTGGACTTTTCAAATATCTGTGCTATTTTCCATCCCACCTGTATATCCCCCGCACTTGGCACAGCCCTGCTAACCAGCATTCCTCCTTTGGGAATCCCAGTACAGTTGTCAACCAAATATGGCTGCCTCTATAAAACGTTGAGCAAACAGCCGGCCTACTTAGCTACTCCTCGTTTCAGGGCAAACTTCAAAGGTTGAGATCTATTGTGACCATACAGCATATTAAATAATTTCTTTGTCTCCTGTTAGAAACTAGAGGCCCCGTGAGGTCAAAAAGCGTATTTTTTTCATTTGTGTGCCCTCAGACCTAAGAACATAAATGCACTGAAAAAATTGTCTACATGAATGAGGCACATGGAGTATAAAGCAAGAGTTTCTTAGCATGTTAAGTGTTCAAGCAGGAGTTGAATGATCAGTCATCACAATTCTGGTAAAGGAGATTTCTGCATGGGGAGAAAGGTTAAGCTGGATATTTGTCTCTATGGCCTTATTTAACTTTCTCATCTCAATTCCATGGCATGCTTCATAGCTAAAGAGTGCCAGTCAGAAATACCTACCCATTGTAAGGTAGCACAGGCTAGTTGATGATGATCCCCAGGGTCTCGTTCTTAGAAAATGTGTTTCTCTTGTAGTCCAAAAAGAGCTACCATCTCTCTTTTCCTGACTAAACTGCCTTTTACATTTTTCAAGTCCACAGAAGCTATGTTTCTGCACAGACTTCTGCAATTTGCCTCTGTGCGCACACATTCAAGCAGGAGATGTTTATCCCCCAGAGATGGGGAATATGTTATTTTTTTTTTTAATTATCGCTAAGATTTTATCCTTTTCACCCTGGGAGAGAAACTAATGCTCCAAAATGTCACTTAGGAGGCTGATAGCATAGGATTCAATGAAAAGAGAAAATTTTGAAGCACAGACTTGTAGGAGCTTAGAAAAGTATGCAAATGAACTTCTGATCCTGCATTGTTTTTTTCCTACTACATGACATATACATTTTTTCATTTTTTAAGTTTATTTACTTATTTTGAGAGAGTGTATGTGAAAGAGCACAGGAGAGGCAGAGAGAGGGAGAGAGAAAGAATTCCAAGCAGGCTCTGTCCTGTCAGCGCAGAGCCGGGAACGGGGCCTCGATCTCACCACTGTGAGGTAACTACTTGATCTGAAACCAAGAGTCAAACACTTAACTGAGCCACCCAGGTGCCCCCCCCCCCTTTTATTAAGTTTATATGACATATAGATTTTTAACTGATGGAGGGATGATTTTACTGTCTTTGGTGCCCTTTAGAAATAGATCTGATATGAAATATTGTATATCCCTTTTGGATTTTGTTATGCTAAAATTTATGCATAAGTTCAAAATGCATTATTAGTATTTATAATAAATAATTAAAGAAGAATTCACTGATTTAACACAAAAGTGGTTAACACAGTTTTTAAAATGCATTGAAAAGAGAGGGAACAAAGGACATCAAATCAATTTAAAATGATAAATATCCAGATACTACAAAAGCATTTCGGTTATCTACATAATCCATTTGTAATAATTCTTATCCCATAGTTGGATTACCCAGAAGACAATGCTAAGCCAGATGTTCTGTTTGAAAGTTGGCATTATTTTATCATTTTAATCTTGCAAGTTGATAAACCCACAAGTCTTACTTGAAATTCACTTTTGTCTTGGCTTCATTTTGGCTTATTTTATTTACCACATCATGTAAATGTAAAAATCTACAATAATATCACTATCGGAAAAGTGAAGAAAACAACTAGCTAACCAAAAAAGGAAACATAAGTACCTAATAGATATGAACATATGTTCAAACAATTAGTAGGGGAACTACAGCAAGTAAGTGTTTTGTTTTGTTTTGTTTTTGCCTCTCCAGTTGAAAATGGTCAATAAAGCAGAGGAGTCTGAGGTGGACATGACCTTTCTTGTTGGTGGGATTATAAATCAGTCTAATGGTTTTTGAAAGCAGTTTGCCAATATGCATAAAGAGCATATTTGATCCTTTGACCCAGCAATTTGTCTTCTGAGGCTCTTCCCTAAGAACATGATTAAATAATATGTACAAGGTTGTTCTTGGCCATGTTATCTTTAATAGGAAAAAAGGAAACAACCAATGACTGAATTACTGGCAAATAAAGCATCATTTAAACAACTCTTGATATATCATTGTGATCGAACATCATGCAATTAAAATATTTTCAAAAATAGTAAGATGAATAAATATTGATCATATAATACCTATCTGAAAATATTCCCAGTATTGCCAATATATGTACTCTTTAAAATTATCTGTGTAGAGAAATTATATAAAAGAAAAATTTCCAACAACATGGATGGAACTACAATGTATTATGCTAAGAGAAATTAGTCACAGAAAGACAAGTATCATATGACTTCACTCATAAGTGGAATTTAGGATACAAAACAGATGAACATAGAGGCAAAAAAAAACCTACAAAAACAGGGAGGGGGACAAAACATGAGACTCTTAAATTAAAATAAACAAAGTTACTGGAGGGGTTGTGGGGGGGGGATGGGGCAAACAGGTAAGGGGCATTAGGAAAGACAGATGATCACAGAGTGTTATACATAGGGGACCAATAACTTGATTCTATTCCTGAAATCACTACTACACTATATGCTAACTAGCTTGGATATAAATTTAGAAAGGAAAGAAATAATGAGTAAAAAAGAGGGGAAAGAAACAAGGAAGGAAGGGAAGAAAGGAAGAAACAAAGGTTGATTTCCAAAACAGTAACACCATCTCCAGTGTGATAAAATTTGGTATAGTATTTATATGTTACCTTATGAAAATTTTAATATAATAAAAAAACTTAAATTATAATTTCATAATATCCAAAAAGAGTAAGAAAGGTGGTGTATTTACAATAATAAAAAAAAGATTTCACAAGATCATAGTATCATTGCGCTTGGTATATCCTCCTTTCAAGAAAACTATACCAACCAACAGACCTGTTCAGCGCTGTTTAGAGGAGCACCTAATGCTTTCTGATGAAGGTTGTCAGGGTTCCCAAATGTTCCTTCAAGGGGACTCTTGCAAACCTGAAGTGGAATAATGAGTGAGTATGGTTCTTAAGGCCTTAGCTAGAAAGTGAATTGTACTGCCTGATTTCAATACGTAATACTACTAGTAGGATAACTCATGCCTCTCCCTAAACCAGATATATCTAGTCTTGAGTTGATACCGGGGTTCTGATGACAATGCTTATTTTACCCTTGTGTTTTTCTCCTTCTCCCAGATTCCACCTTCGGGTTCACACAGATTCCTTAAGGAGAAGCACATAGAACCTGTTCTGTTACCCCCTGTTATCTGGTCTCTTCACTGTAAGAAAGACATGGTCTCTGAAACCACAGAAATAATGTAACTAGTCTTATATTTTGGAAATCTTTGATTTTGTATAGTGTCTGCTATGCAGCTATTATGTTCAGCCTTCCTTGATTATATTATAGAGGTTTGCAGTGTTAAATAATAAGTAAAAGAGACAGTAATTGCTGCCATATCCTCCTTGAACCTAGGCATTTGATAGTTTTAAATATCCTTTGTCCACACTTAGCCTTGTTTCCAATTTCCCTAATCAGCAGACCAGGAAAACTTCAGTTGCAGGTGAACCAGACATTTTTACTGGGTCATCTTGGCATAGTTGTTTGATAATTTCATGCCTTTACTCATTATATTTTTCTCATTAAAGACAAAGAAATCCAACTTTTGCAAATGATGGCTTCACAGTATGAAAAAGCTCTGGGGGTCACTATTGTCTTTAATCAAATGTTGCATGTGCTACTTTCATGTACTTTACAAAACATAAAATACTAGATGGGTTAAAATTGAGGTTAAATTTGTTTAAACTAAAAAGCACATTGCAGAAGTTTGATTCATCTACCTGTATTGTCATTATGAAATGGCTGTTTGCATCGGGAATATAGAGATAGTATGTACAACAGGTAACTCTTGTGGCAGAGAAGGTTTTTGTTAAAGCATGACCACAGCCATGCCATTCTTCTCTCTTGATCTGTTGAGCTCCTTGTAGTTGGTAGAGTTTGAGGATTGAGCATAAGTAAAATAAGCCTGTCTTCTCTTGTAGGAATTACAACATTCTACTTAAGTGATGCAGTAGCAGCCACATTTCAGCAGTCATCAGAAATAGCAAAATTAATGGGAAACTGGGGAAAACCAAAACCATGAAATGGCCATTTTGTGTTTTAAAAATGTATTCAAAATATTAAGTACAGTAAGGAGATGGAGGAAAAATTAAGTGGAAAATATCAACTCTCTGTGAAAAATGACAATGCTAAATAATCTACTCCTTGTCAACATAGCTATGAAAACATCTTGTTATCCATCTAAACGTTCTCATCTGTTACCTCTCCATGTTCTTTACCTGTCCACCCCCAGGCTGTACCTTCCTTAGATCCTTCATTCTGAGACTCTCACATGTCACTTGAAGAATTACAACAACTGCTTCTTTTTACCTTACCCTTTAATCTTTCCTCAGAGTCGCATTCATGGTCCCTCTGAAAAGGTTCAACTTTTTTTCCAATGTTTTTTCAAGAAGAAGCTAAAGGAAAAAGGAGTAGGAGATAATGTAGAGCACCTCTTAGAGGCTTTGCATGTATGTAAATATTAGCTCATTTAATCACTACAACCCATGTAGGGTAGATAGTATCAGTCCTATCTTCCTTAGGAAACAGGGCTGGTCAGATCCAAAGTCTTCTGAAAATTGTACACCTGAAATTATTATTACATTGAATGTTAACTATACTGGAATTAAAATAAAATGAAATAAAAATCTTCTGCAAAGTCCTATGGGTGTCTTGAGCACCTTTGCACTGAGTCTGCCATTTTTCTTTGCTCTCATTTTCACTTTATAGAGTAACATAATGACTACTTGCTATAGAATCAACATTTATGGGCTTTGCCTGAAAATAATTTATTATTAAACAAACAGAAAATATCTTGGAATTTTACTTTTTAAAATGTTTTAATTTTTTATTTATGTTTAAGAGAGAGAGAGAGACAGACAGACAGACAGACAGAGAACACACAAGGACGAGCAGAGGAGGGGCAGAAAGAAAGAAGGACAGAATCTGAAGCAGGCTCCAGACAGGCTCTGAGCCCACACGTGGGGCTCACACCCACAATCTGGGAGATGATGACCTGATCTGGGGCCGGATGCTTAATTGACTGAGCCACCCAAATGCTCTGGAAGTTTACATTTTTATTATGAGTTTGATAGAAGTTACATATTCTTGGTACCTATGATGAAACGTATTGAGTTGTAACTATCTAATAAGTCAGATGTGCTAAACACTAGCTGGTGATCACTATTGCCGTTGGCAGGTATTATACCTCTCTCTTCTTCCTGATAGATGAAAACATGACCCCATCCACTCACTAATAGGTCATGGTCTATGACATTCTTGATCAATGGAATGTGAGTGGAAACAACTGATAGCATTACTGGACAGATAATCTAAGAGCCATTGAATGCTTTAGTGTATTCTCTTGTGTCTCAGGCCAAATTTCCAATAACACTCAAAATGGTGGCTCCTCTGTTCTCCTGAATGCCTGCAATATGTGGCCATCCTCTGCATAGAGTGTTGGGCACATTGCATTAGCAAAAACTAAGATACTGAGATGTTGGAAATTGGTGTTATAGTAGCCTAAACTAACTGATAAACTTAACTTCCATGATTATTGTACAGCTGAAACTGTGAACATGTTTAGGAAATGGTCTCATTTAACTCACACTTTGCGTGTGAGTTAAACTTCTTAATTTCCAGAATATTGGTGAAAACAAGAATTATTTTTAATTTTGTTACTAGTTCTTGAAACTAAAACTGCCTAGCAGCAAGGTAGTCTTCCTGAAAAACAGTTGTTTTCCATTGCTAAAGATATTTAAGTAAACATGCAGTGACAATTGAGGTATGTAAGGCAAAGACAGATAATTTCTGTGGTTCATTCTATTTCCAACTTTTAGGAAAAAATGGAATATAAAATCACAGGGGAAGTGTTTACTTGTTTCATTAGTAGAAAGGCAACTTGATAGCAGTGAACAAGAATGACAATAATTTTATCTTAAGATCCTTGTTGCTGAAAGTTCACCCTTTTGTAGCTGCTGTGATGGCATGCTATTAATATTATTTGAAGTTATATTTTTAAAAGTATAATGAGACTTAGTCTTTTCAGGTCAAAGCGTGAACAGGGATTACTATTGACTAATTAACCCAAAAGAAGAATGTCTATTCCTTTTAAGTTAGTGCTCTCCTCTGTAAGGCATTTTTTGAAAAACACATAAAATTAATGATGTGAACTAATATGTCCCTATATATTTCACAGTTATATATTATCAATTTGGTTTATGTATAAATTGCACATAATAATGACTATTTAAAATGCATCAAAATGCTCATGAAGTAGACATTTTTACTTTATCCCACCCATGTACAGAGATGAAAACTAAAGCATAGGGATGTTACCCAAAACATCCAGTGTTCTGATCCCAGATAGCGTCCCTTCAGAGCTATTATTCCTAACCATTTAACTACTCAGCCACCCTTTCTAGCATGAAATTGGTAAGATAGTTTTTTAAATGTTAAAAAAGCTTAAGTGAATATAAGCTTAAGTAAGTTTAGATTCAGTATTTCTCAAGGATTAAACTATTTTTTTTTTACCAAAATGTTTTTTAGTATTTGTTTTAAGTTTCATTTATTTTGAGAAAGACAGAGACAACATGAGTGGGGAAGGAATAGAGAGGGAGGGAGGGAGGGAGGGAGGGAGAGAGAGAGAATCCCAAGCAGGCTTCATGCTGTCAGCACAGAGCCCAATGCAGGGCTCGAACTTAGGAATTGGAAGAACATGATCTGAGCTGAAACCATCGGTGTTGGATGCTTAGCCGACTGAGCCACCCAGGTGCCCCTTTATCAGAATTTTTAAATAGGATCTTAAAAGTATTTACCATCTTTTGATGGATGGAATATGTTCATAGATACTACATTATACCAGCTCATGGAAACTCTTCAATTATTATGTACTGGAGAAACATCATTAGATCTAACTTTAGGATGTAGCTGTCATATCTTTATAATATATATTATGTGCCAGAGTGCTCAATCTGAAAGACATGCAAAAAGTATAAATTTTCTGTTATCTAAAGTCGGTGTTATTTGAAAGTGATGAATCACGGGGATCTACTCCTGAAACCAGTACTACAGGGTATGTTAACTAACTTGAACTTAATTTTTTAAAAAAACAGGAAATGATGTGATAATTGACAGATCAGAACATCTCATACCTTTTAAACTTCTCATATGATAATAAAACTGGAATTCATACTATATTTTAAAGGCCTTTTTTTTTTGTTTTTGTGTTAAATAACTGTATTCTACAGTATACCCTAGAAAGGCATAAATTCAAAGATGGAAATAGTCTTGAAGAGATTATGAGATTTAACTGATACTTGAAAAAAAAGGTAATGCTTTGTGCTCTGTCTTCTGAACATAAGCTGCCTCTTTTTTTTTTTTTTCTCATCTTGCTTCATTTGGACAGTGATTTCAAGTAGGATGACTCAGGACTCCCCCAATGTACCCAGGTTAGACCTGGGTTTAGACCCGGGTTAGACCTGATTTTTACCTTTTTCATTTGTAAGAGACTTCCTGTTTTGTGATGATAAATCTTATTCACTGGCTAATACTGTTGGCTAACTTAGAATAACATTGCCCAGTGAGACACATGTCTCACTTCTGGTCTATGAAAGTGTGAGATAATAATTTTGTGCTGCTTAAGCCAATAAAAAAAAAAAAACAGCCTTACTTTAATGTAACTCATGTGTAACACATTTCACAGCAGAAGTCATTCCTAAGAGTTGCCAGTAAGGTTATGGAAGACAGTGTGTGACATGGACAAAAGTTAATAGCAGAATGGATGTAGAATATCTTGTGGTTATTGCGATGTTATTTAATTTATCTGGGTCTGATACGTAAAATGGGGTAATGATGCTTGGGTATGAGAATTCATATAGAGTTCGCTTGGGAAGATGCAAATAAATTCTCTAGTGCCATATTTGGTCAGCAGTAGATAGTTAGTAAATTCTAGTTCATCCCTTATAGATGTGTCTTGTTTCTTGGTTTATAAAATTCCATGTCAGTTTGTGAAATTTGAGCTCCTTTTTGGGGGTGACTCTTTGACTCATTGTTCTTTCTAGCACAGAAAGTGATGGGGAATAGTCAGTAACTCGGTAAATGTTGAGTCCAGTATACTAACTTCACTACAGCCCTTTGTAGATGTCTGTAGATGAGGACCTGTCCACTGTGGGCGGCTGTAGCTCTCATGGTGGTTCTCTCTGCTTGTTGCTCAACTTGTTTAGAGCAAGACTTTGTTGTTCTTTGTTATTACGGTTAGTTTTCTTGTGCTAGAAACAGGAAATAGGAGATCTGCCCTCTTAACAATTTTTAAGTGTACAGTACAGTATTGTCAACTGTAAACACAATACTGTGCAAATGATCTGTAGAACTTGCTTATCTGAAAATTAATACCTGTGGAACAGCATCATCCATTTCTACCTCCCCCCAGTCTGTGGCAACCACTATTCTCTTTTCTCCTTGCATGAGTTAGACTAGCTTAGATGCCTCACAAAAATGAAATTATGCAGTCTGTGTCTGTATGCACTTGATTTATTTTTAAAGTTGTTAAAAAAAATTAATTAAAATTTTTTTCAACATTTATTTATTTTTGAGAGAGCATGAACGAGGGAGAAGAGAGAGAGGGAGACAGAATCTGAAGCATACTCCAGGCTCTGAGCTGTTTGTTAGCACATGGTCTGACGTGGGGCTCTAACTCACAAACTGCAAGATCATGACCTGAGCTGATGTTGGAAGCTCGTCTGACTGAGCCACCCACGCACCCCTTAATTTTTTTAATATTTATTTCTGAGATAGAGAGACAGAAAGACAGAACACAAATAGGCCAAGGGCATAGAGACAGGGAGACACAGAATTTGAAGCAGGCTCCAGGTTCTGAGCTGTCAGCACAGAGCCTGATTTGGGGCTCCAACACACAAAATGAGATTATGACCTGAGCCACAATCAGGTGGTTAATCAACAGAGCCACCCAGGTGCCCCTGAAATTGACTTATTTTACTTCGCATAATATTCTCAAGGTTTATCCATACTGTGACATATGTCAAGATTTCTTCCTTTGTCAGGGCTGAGTAATACTCCATTGTAGGTATATACCACATGTTCTTCATTCTTAAGGTGCTGACACATTTTCAGGTTTATTTGTCTAGATTGTATAGATAGCTGAATTTATATATTTATGTATTAGTATCTCTGTTTGCCTGTCTATATAAATCTGTATATTGGCTACCAATACCTGTATCTACCTGTCTGTAGTGTGCTAGTAAACTTTTAACAGCCAGCTTACTGAAAAAAAAAGACAAGCTCTTATTTGTAGTATTTGCTGATTTCTATGGTAGAAATGCTTCAGCCATATCCAAATCTGTACTGACCACATGACACACCTGACAGTGGATTGTAGAAGGTCTATGCAGTAGCATACCAGTATATTCCATTATTTTAAATTTGTTTATTTGGAGGGGCAGAGGGAGAGAATCCCAAACAGGCTCTGCACTATGAGCATGGAGCCTCATGTGGGGCTTGAACTCAGGAAAAGTGAGGTCATGACCTGAGCCAAAACCAAGTCAGTTGTTAAACCTACTGAGCCACCCAAGCTTCCCTATGTACCGCTTTTACCATACAGGTACAAAGGCATGAATAACTTCATAGATAGGAGTAAACTACAGTAAAACAATCATGAATGGTAAGTTCTTGGCCTTATTAGTACAGTTGTTTTAATATAATTCATTTAATGGAAGTTTGTATAATTTAATTCTTAGATGGGCTATGTTTAATAGTAGGCTCGCAAAACTCTTTAAAAATGTAATATTGGGCTCTTGTGAGGCACTAAAAATGCCAGCTCCTGCGTACCACTTTAATTTGAAAGTGTCTATTGCTTTCCTGCTTCTGAAACCAGGTATTCATCAGAAGTTTAACTCTCTTTGTTTTAGGCTCATATCTTTTTAAATTTCTTTGATGTTTATTTTGTTTTTGAGAGACATAACATGAATGAGGGAGGGGCATATAGAGAGGGAGACACAATCCAAAGCAGGCTCCGGGCTCTGAGCTGTCAGCACAGAGCCTGACATTGGGCTGAAACTCACAAGCTGTGAGATCATGACCTGAGCTGAAGTTGGATGCTTACCTGACTGAGCCACCCAGACGCCCATAGGCTGGTATCTTTTTAAGTCTTGATGTTTAATAAGTTTCTCCAGTGAATATTTGTAAGCAAAAACTTCCCAAATAATTCAAGTACTGGTGTTGTGCTTATGGACCGGAAATACTATATGCTACTTGAATGATTTCTTTGCTATATTGCCAGAGGTCATAAAGGTTAATCTCCACATCACTAAAGCACTTTAGTACCCTTTGATTCTTTTATTTTTTCGTGCAACAAGAGTGAAATAATTCTGCTCACCAGAGATAAACTGTATGTTACGTTAAAGACTATGAGTTGTGAAATGAAATTTTTAAAAATCTCTACAAATGTTTTCCTGATATTACACGTTTCACTATTTGGTTTTAAATATATACTTGTTCAAAACAAATATAATAAAACAGAGCCTGTAAATGCCAGGTATACATGTCAATTTTTTATCCTACTATGCTGGTTATAAGATGTAAGTTTTCTTGATTACTTACAAGGATAAGTTAATCAGCAAAAAAAAAAAAAAAAAAAAAAATCCCATCCTACACAAACTTATGTGCCAGACCTGCTTCTTCCGTTGGGCCCCTCATCAGACTCTGTTGTTGCAGTCATGAAGGCTGAGGTAAGGACCCTCACACTTTACAAGTATGCAGAATAAGTAAGTCATAGAAAATAGAAATGTGAATATATTGGACAAAAGCACTCCTGGAGTCAGGTCGCATCGTGTCAGGAACTTCCTTCCCCTTCCCCTTCAGGAGCACACATGCCAAATAAAAAAAAATTTTTTTAATTAAAAAAAAAGAAAAGATGTGGCTGTTTCTGAATCTCCTGAACCAACACTCCTAATGCAGACCCTTTCTCTAGTAAATGAAGGGAGAGAGTCCATGATTATAAAAATGGAAAAGAATCATCTTTCCAACTGATGATGATGGGAGTACTTGAGATCCACAATCACAACTTGAAGTTGGGCCCCTACTTTGCAGCATATAGAAAAAGTAACTCAAAATGGACTACAGAACTCAATACAAGCACTAAAACCATAAAAATCTTAGAAGATTTGAGTAAATCTTTCTGACCTTGGAATAGTCAGTAATATCTTATATATGAACTAAAAGTACAGATGTCAAAGAAAAAAAACTGGATTTCAAAATCAGAAAAATATGGGCAGTCATATATATGACAAGGAACTAGTGCCCAGAATATTTATAAACAATCACAACCGAATTTTAAAAGTTAAGTAACTGAGATGTTAAATGGCCAAAAGTCTTCTCTAGACACATCTCTAAAGAAGATCTATGAAAGTCTGTAGTTGTCAAGAAAACACAAAGACATTGAACATTATTTTCTATTAGGGAAACGCAAATAAAAACCACAGTGAGATATCCCTTCACATTCACCCAGATGGTTTTAATAATAACTGTAACAAGACATAGCAGACATTGGTGAGCATGTGGATAAATTTGAATCCATGTACCCTTTTGTTTAAAGTTTTATTTAAATTGCATTTAGTTCATATGCAGCATATTATTATTTTTGGAAGTATAATAGGTTGATTGATTACTTAGATGTAACAACACCAAGAGCTCATCCTAATAAGTGCCATCCTTACTGCCCGTATGGCAATGTGAAATGGTGCTGCTGCTTGCAAAAACCATTTGGCAGTTGATCTAAATTATAGTTACCATATGACCCATCGAATCTACTGCTCTGTTTTACCTAAGAGAAATGAAAATACACCCCCATATGAAAACTTGGTTATGCTTGTTCATAACAGCATGATTCTAAATAGCCAGAAGGAAGAAACTCAAATATCTGTTAAGTGAAGAGTAGATAAACAAAAACAAAATGTGCTATATCAACTAAACGGAATATTATTCAGCAGTGTAAAGAGCAACTAATCCGTACTGCACTGTGGCTGAACGTTGGGAATATGCTATGTGAAAGAAGCCAGCCACAGAAGACCATATAGCAAATGATTCCATTTATGAAATGTCTACAAGAGGCAATTCTTTAGAGGTAGAATATAGATTTGTGGTTGTCTATGGATGTGAGCATGTGGCTGAAGGAAAAATTGGGAGTGACTGCTAATGGGTATAGGATTTCTTTGGAGGATAACAAAAGCGTTTTTTAAAAAACTGAAAGTTGTACAACTGTGTGAATATACCAGAAAAAAAAAAAAAACTTGGACATACTCTTGAAGTGGATGAATTTTTTGGTTTATGACTTGTCTCTTCATAAAGCTGTTTTTAAAAATATAACAACTTGGAAAAACTGACAAGGGAAAAATCCCAAGTAAGCCAGGAAGGGATCCAAGTGATGCTTCGCCCCAAAACTTCCTCCTATGTACTGTCTCGATATTTTCACCTCACTCCTTATAGTGTTAACTGTTTCCCATGTGTATGCTATATAATACAGTTATCTCCTTGCTAACATATGGATTTATCAGTCTCCACATTCATGTGAAAAATTTGGGCAGATATCTGTCTTAAGGACGCATACTTGATGTCATTTATGCTATGAATTCTTGGTTTGGGATGGAAGAGGGAAAATTTATTCATATTAAATGTTTAACTGAAAGGCAGGAGTGTGGAAGGTGCTTTAATTTGTAACTTATGGGCAGTGGGCATCTGGGGCATCTTCACTCTAAGAGCAGTGTTAGAGAATGTTGTTTGTCCATTCAGCCATGAGACAATGAGGCTCACCAGTTTCACCCCAAGAGCTGTCCAGTTTTACACAAATAGAACCACTGATTTTTAGCTGCGCCCCTAGTTTCCCAAAGTGAAATGCGTATTTCCCACCCTCTGTTGCAACTAGGTATGATTGTATGACCTTGTACTGGCAATTGGGCCATAATCAGAATTAATGTAGGAAAATTCTGCGAAGACAAAGCATTACCTTTTTTATTTTGTCTTCCTCATTCTTATTCTTCACTGCTACTTGGAATTGGAATAGGATGGCTGGGGTAGCCATTTGGACCACAAAAGTAAATCACATGTTGAAGAAGTCAAATTAAGAATACAAATTTTCTGTGTCCCTGATGATCATGGAGCCCCTGTGTTGGTTTTCAGCTGTGTCATCTTATTTGAAAGACAAAAAAGTTTCCATTACTCTGAGCATCCATTATTTGCATTTTTCTGTCACTTGGAGCCAAACTTTAATCCCACTGAATGCTAGAAACAATCACCGATTACCTGCTGTGGGCAGTTAAAAAGTATTCTGTCGGTCACTGGGAAGTCTGGGGTGAAAAAGAGACAGCATGCTTTGTTTCACAGAACTTACATTCTAGTGGGGTAAGTTAGACTATAAACACATTTTAAAGAATATGATTATGAGCTATAATCATACAACTGATAGAGCATGAGTGTGGATTTTAGTGATTTTTCATAATTAAAAGGGAAGGGAAAGTCTCAATGATCCAGTGGTATTTGAGCTGATACCTGAGGTAATAGGCAGATCAATATATATTATGATCTGGGTCAAAGAACTGCAGACAGAAGAGCAGGAAGCACAAAGGGAAGAACAAAGTTGGCATGATCAAGAAAAAGAAAAATGCACCTTGTGTGGTGAAGGGTAAAGAGAGCAGCAGAAAAGCAGCAACAGAAGATGATGTTAGACAGTAGCGTGGGAGCCACATCAGACGGGCCTCAATAGGTAATGGATTAAAGCAAAACCAAAAAACACCTAAGAATTATGCCCAGGCATCTTTTTTGTCTTTCTCCCTTTTATTTTCCTTCTCTTTTCACTTCATCTTACCCTCCTCTTTTCTCTATTTTCTTCGTTGGACAATGTGGTCCACTATTTCCAGAACCCAAAACCCTAAGCTGTTAGTTTAACTGTGTTTGGTGTACATTTTATATATTTAATCCTATATGAAAGGCTAGCCTAGAGGATTTCCCCCCCCACTAATAATTTGCATTACAGATATCAAAGAGTAAGTTTCCAATCAAGTTTTGGAATAGAAACAGTGCATTATTTGGGGGATCTTCCAAATAAATATACTTGTTTATGAATAACATACATTCCTAAGTGTTAGCTTAGGATCTTTTGTTGATGAGACCTATCTAATTTTGGAACACAGTATTCAGGGTAAACATTTTTGATTCATTTCAGCATAGATTTTACCTACACTACTGTTTTAAAATAGTTTTGAGGTTCCAATAACCAGATAGAGTTTAGAGGAATCTACATCTTTTGTTGGTAGTGAATGTAATTTCTTTGACATAGAGCCCTATAAGAAAGGATTTCAAAGTGGAGTCTCTTCATTTGTTTCATAGATGAGTAGGAAAGTAGGGAGAGTTGACAAAACCCACTAAGATTGTTATAGACATTTGGGTAGGGGGCTGAGAACAAACCCACAGTGATCACTTATTCCATTATTGGCGGCACGAATAGAAATTCCCATGCCCTATTTGTGGGAAGTAAGTAAATTCTTATCAATGTATTAGAGATTATATATATAGGTAATATGAATTAAATATTAAAATGACCGTGTATCTTCAATTTGCTTAGATGTATACATGGGCTACCTCCTTAATATCCCCCAATAAAAGTAGAGTTAAATAAGTTATGGCAGAGGGGCGCCTGGCTGGCTCAGTTGGTTAAGTGCACAACTCTTGATTTCAGCGCAGGTCATGGTCTCATGGTTCCTGGGATTGATCCCTGCCTCAGGCTCGGCTCTGCGCTAATAGTGTAGAGCATGCTTGGGATTCTCTCTCTCCCTCTTACTCTGCCCTTCCCTTACTTGCTCTCTCTCAAAATAAATAAAAACATTCAATAAAAAATAAGTTACATCAGAGTGATTGATAGGAAGTTGTGTAGCCATCACAATATTTAAGTATCTTTATAAATAAAAGTACGAAAATGCCTATGACCTATTGAAGAATTTTGAAAATAGATTAGAAAATAGTTTTTAGTATGGTTTTCAGGATAAGGTATATTGAATAAGAACATAGAGGTATAATATAAGTCACAGAGACCCTCACAGATGAGTATTATTTCATTACATTCTTCAAGTAATTGAGTATTTCTTTGTGATATAATTATGTTTTTTTTTTTTTCTTTTCTGGGCCACATAACATTATTTTGTGATTACATGAACTGAACAAACAAAAACTTAGACCTATGGCAAAGTTGGTGGTGGTCATGAATTCACATGAAGATAAAACTGTGAAATAAGGACATGGAATGTACTTTTATAGTTGAAACTACTTTGGGGTGGAGGTAAGATGCATTCTGCTTTATAAGACTTGCATGTATTAATGACCTGAGAGGTAAAGGAGCAAGTATATTTGAGGAACTAAAAGTTAGCATGGCTAGAGTGTGGAAAAGATGAATGGATTGACATGGATCTGAGGGATATATAGAGACTACTTCGTGCAGCATTCTGTAGATTGTGTACTGTTTTGAATTTTATTGCAAGAGAAATTGGGAACCACTGATGAGGTTAAGTCACATAGTTTGACTAAACCTTTTTTTTTTTTTTTAAGGTCTTTATAACTCCCATGGGGAAAAGGGAGTTTAGTAGGAGCAGAGGGTACCTGTATGGAATTGAAGAGTTGACAGGCTGAGTGAGAATGCAAAGAGACCAGTCAGGAGGTAGTGATGGTTGTCTAATCAGGAAAATTATGTGACTTGGACATTTTAAAGAAAAACTTTTGGGTAGTAGAATCTGTTTACATTGAGGCTTGCTTAAATAATGGGAGGGAGAGAAATCCCAGATAACTTGAAGAACCTGATCGGAGAGGTTTAGTAAAGGGTAGTTGCATTTAAGATAGGGTACACCTGAGAAGAAGCAGATTTGAAGTATAATGTACTTTATATTTAAATTCTGGTCAAGTCTAATTTGAGGGCAGAGTTAGTTCAGTTAGTAGTAGAGAATATGTCTCTGGAGTACATGGAGCTCCTTTTAAAATTACTTCCTCTTAAATCATTTTTCATCCTATAGAAAAGTGGCACTG
Source organism: Proteles cristata cristata (assembly GCA_017311185.1). Taxonomy (NCBI): domain Eukaryota; kingdom Metazoa; phylum Chordata; class Mammalia; order Carnivora; family Hyaenidae; genus Proteles; species Proteles cristata. Next base: position 20,335 of record JAESUZ010003670.1, on the reverse strand, counting down.
GCTCTGAAAGGCAACAGTTTTGTTTGCATTTAGTTTCTGTTTTTTCAAGAAATCATTCTTGAAATGACTTCCAAAAATTTATCATACCAGCAAACAATTGCCTAATGTGAACTATTGTTTTGTTAATAACTATTGAAAGTCTTCTGGTGTGAACTACAAAGCTATCTGGCCTGCTATATTGAGAGATACAGCCTTGAATGGGGTCTTCCTTCTCTGGTGAGTCTTGGTTGACAGATAAAAAATGTCTTCTGTTGTGATTTCGTGTTAGCTTAGTCTAAAACTGAGGAATGTGGTCCTTTATTAAAGTTTATGTATTTCTTTTGAAACACAGAGAGAGAGGGTGAGAGCACAGTAAGGGCAGAGAGAAACAGAAGCCCAAGCAGTCTCCACTCCCAACCTGGGACCTGATGTGGGGCTTGATCTCATGACTATGAGATCACGACCTAAGCTGAAACCAAGAGTTGGGCATTTAATCAACTAGTCCACCCAAATATCCTGAAAAGTGTGGTCCTTCTTGTGAAACCATCTCAGAAATTTCCTAATTGTCAACCAAATTAGAACACAGTTTTTTTTTTAACATGTACATTGATATTGAAGATGTTATGGAGCAGGTGTGCAATTTAAAAATACATGCCATTAGTGCCTTTTTGTGTGAAACTAGGCAAAAATAACTCCAAAAATACTCTATTCTGAATTTTCCCTGGATTGAAAAAAATTGCTCCAATCCCATCTTCTGCACACGTATTGTCTCCACTTCTGGTTCTTCTATGAAAGAACATTTGTACGCGATTTTTAAAAATCAAGAAATGAAAGCAGTTGTGTTTTCAAGAAAAAGATGAGAGTCTGGGACCCAGAAAATATTATTTACATTTGAAATACAAAGCTATTTTTTCCTGCAGCATCTTCAACAATGAAGGCTTTTTAATATAGAGTTGTAAGTATATTTTGTTGTGAGACAAATATAATAACTTGATTGGTCACAACAGAATCAAGCTTAGAGGCATCCTAGGCCGTCCTTGAGTACACAAACTCAGAAACCTCACAGTGCTATCTTTCTCTCGAGTCTTGGGGTGCAAGTTTGTTTACAGCTCAGGTCATGTTTGCTTGTATTTGCAGTAGCTTAGCCCTTTTGGGCTCCAAGCAACATACAAGATAATTGGTATAGACCACAAGAATAAAACAATGTAGCCCATAAGCTATTGGAGTGCTTACAATCCTCAGTGATCTAATGACCTTGACATTTAGGCTGAGAAGTTCTAAACTATGAAAATTGAGAAGGAGGAGAAGGATATTTACTACAGAGAAAGAGTATGTACAAAGGCCCTAAGGCTCAAACAAGTTGGTGACCTTGGGAAACTGCAAGAGGCTGGTATCTGGAGCTTAGGGCTTAGCCTGAGATAAGTACCATGAAATGAAGGAAGGCGAGTTTCACAGGGGACTCTAGAGTCTAGAAAGAGTTTTAACTTCATTGTAAGCTGAATAGGAGCTTACCGAAGGGTCAGGAAGGATGTAATGAAGAAATGTACACCTTTAAGGGGGTCTCTCTGAAGCTGTTTGCCATGAAAAGGACATTGGGCAAAAGGTCAGGAATACAGAGTTTTGGGTCAGGTACAGATTGCTGGAAGAAATTGTGCTTACCTATGCTCTCAGTTTATTATTTTTTTTTTCTATGCTATCAGTTTAGATAAAGCGTCCAGTTTAGTTGGCCAAAGGCTTTAAGAAGCTGGATAACCACATAAACAGGAATAGATAATACATACTATTAGGCAGTGTAGATTATCTTGGCCAGTCAATGGCTTAGATACACAGGACACTGCAGACTCAAGGTAAGTTGTATCTAGTTCCATGAAGTACAATCCTTCTTATGACCTTGTCCTATTGAAGTTGAATCTGATAACATCATTTCAAAAGAATTTGAACTAATAATCTTTATGCTTCCATTTTAGGGAATATTTATGTAACTATATGGCTCTTCTGTTCCTTAAAGTTAGAGTAGTCAAGGCCGTGTTATCAATAGATGAAAATTTTCTTTGTCCAGCTTTCCAGAAGCCTAGAAAGGCCATTTGTCTTCAGAAGCTCCTTTCACTTCTGCAGGTAGCTTGAGGAAGTCTTTTGGAAGTGATGATGAAAAAAAAATAGAGCCTCACATGAGGTATATTTTGCAGTGATCAAGGACAGGATATGAAGAGGAGTTAGATGGTAGGGACTGGTTTGGCGACAGTATGATACATAGAGGAATACCAGATAAATAGATGCTGGGGCCATTTAGCTGATATTCGTAACTTAAAAGCATCCATCACATTAATTAACAACTAAGAAATGAAGATGCCCCGATGCAGAATTCACCTTCATTTTGCATTGGCCTAGTGCTCTAAATTTTACTGCCCTTATTTATCTGTCCCTTTTCAGAGCTATATAGTTCAGTATTTTCCTTTTTTGATATTGAAGAAACGGAGCTGCTTCTTAGATAACTAATATGAGTAGAGCAATTTAGCTCAAAAGCAATTGAAAAGATACTCATGGCAACAGTGTTTTAACAGTGAAAATACGATAAATATCCTTAAAAAATGTGATGGAATACTATTGAGTAGGTAAAAGGGATATATCATATAAGTTCTCAATCGAGCTTGCTAATGCCGCCTAAAGCCATTTGGCAATGTTTGGAGACTTTTTTTTCAATTGTATTGACTGCAGAGGAGGGTGTTTTACTGGCCTCTAGCGGGTTGAGGCCAGGGATGTTGCTAAACATTGTAGAATACAAAGGACTGTTCTTCCTCCCCACCTCCATACACACCAAAGGCTTAACCAGGCCACAACGTCATTAATGCTGCTTCTGAGAAACTCTGAATTATGTCTCCACTTAATAATAGTGATATGTCCCAAATATATAATGTTGAATGAAAATGAGGAAAGTTCTAGAGTGATAGGAAAACATGCTAATATACATGTTATTTTAATACTGGCTGCTAAAGCAAACCAAAGCCACAATTTCAGTGACTTGGCCAACATGGATTGTGTGCTCATGTCACAATCCATGGCTGCAGCATGTGGTTTTCCTACACAGGGTGATACAAGGATCGAGATTTCTTCCATCTTTTTGACCCACCGTTTCTTTGATCTCAGAATCCTCTGCATTCAGCCACTGGTTGGGGAAGAGAGTGGAAAAGACACATTAGCTCTTTAAAATCTCAAACTTAGAATTGACACAAATTACTCCCCCTCATATTGCACTGGGAAAAACTAACTAACTAATCACACCTTGGATGTGAGAACAGCTATGAAATGTAGTTGCAGGCTGAGCAGCCTCTCTCTCTCGGCAATGCTGCAGGGGTGTGAGTAGGGGGACATGGATTGTTACAGACAGCTGGTTAGCTCTGTGAAGGGCAGCCAGCACATAAGTGAACTGGTAAATTTCACGTGCACACACACACAGTTCCATGTATTGTCTATGGATACAGAAATGTGTGTGGAAAATAGAACAATTGTACTGAATTGATGAGCATAAAATTCATATATCATGGCCACCTATGAAGAGGAGAACAGGAGACTAGACCTAGAGATGAGGCAGCAAGATTCTATTCAGACACATCTGTGTTTTCTTTTAGGATTGAATTATGAACACTGAATTAGTTAGAACACAGTATTAGTAATTATGACTTCTTGTATACGTGTACATATATACTTTTATAATTCTGGACTTCTCTGGTTTTACCATTCTCAAAAGAAATAATGAACACATTGAGTAAATCAAACTTGTTTTATGTCAAATAAGTTTTAAATTGATAAAATTAGATATGATTTCATAATATTTTAATTTGTTAGATTTTATTTATTTTTGAGAGACAGAGAGAAACAGAGCACAAGCCAGGAAGAGGCAAAGAGAAAGGGACACAGAATACGAAGCAAGCTCCAGGCTCTGAGCTGTCAGCACAGAGCCCGATGTGGGGCTTGAACTCACGAACCGTGAGATCATGACCTGAGCTGAAGTCGGACACTTAACCGACTGAGCCACCCAGGTGCCCCCATAATATTTTTAAGTTGTATGTAAAAAGTGTCATTTAGAAGAATTTTTACAAAATCTCATTGATATAAAAGCTTAACGTGTAGGAACATTATACAGTGTTTATTCCTGTACATCCCTTTTCAGGGTCCTCTACAATATGCAATACTGACATGTCCCTAGTCCTCTTGAAAAAAATCATATGCACAATATGAGAATAGAGTAGTCCCCCCTTTTTGTGTGATTTTGCCTTCTGTGGTTTCAGTTACCGACAGTCAGCAGCATTACAGAAGCAGATGATCCTCCTGATGTATAATCACAAGGTCAGTAGAGGTCTAACATTGTATCACTGTACCTTTGTCAGTTTTTTTACTCCATGTTATCACATAAGCATTTGATCATCTCATGGTATCACAAGAAGGGTGAGTACAATTTAATATAGAGTAATATTTTTTCTATTTTATTATTGGTTATATATTTCTAACTGTCTTGATTAAGTAGTGAAAATATAAATATCCTTAATGAATGTGATGGAATACTATTAAGTAGATAAAAGGGATATATCACATGAGTGGTTCTCAATTGAGCTTGCTAATGCCACCTAAGGACAATTTGGCAATGTTTGAGGCTTTTTTTTTCATTGTATTGACTGCAGAGGAGGGTGTTTGCTCTCTCGCTCTCTCTCTCTCTCTCTGTCTCTCTGTCTCTCTCTCTCTCTGTCTCTCTCTCTCTCTCTCTACAGAGAGTGCAGGCGAGAGAGTACATGCGTGAGTGAGCATGTGTGTGTGCAGAAGCAGCGGAAGGACAGAGAGAGAGAGGGAGAGAGAGAACCCAAAGCAGGCTTTGTGCCATCAGCATGGACCCCAATGTGGGGCTTGAACCACGAACTGTGAGATTATAACGTGAGCTGAAATCAGTAGTCACACCCATAATGGACTGAGCCACCCAGGCACTCCTCACTGCACTGATTTATAAATTAAACTTTATCATAGGTATGTATTTACAGAAAAAACAGTGTACATAGAGTTCTGTAGTATCGTAGTTTCAGACATCCCATGGGTTCTTGGTGTCTATACCCAATGGATAAGGGGGAACTGCTTACTATATGTCATTGAAAATACCTTGTTCCTTGTTTACTTCCGTCTCTCAAGTAGCATCATCTTTTCTTTCTGAAAATACCTGATGTTTCAAGCCATGTTGTCAGTACTAATAACATATCTTCCTTGCAAGAGGTAAAAGGCAAATCAAATAGAATTCAGTACTCAAGCTCTGTATGTGCTGTGGTTTTTATGGTAGTAGAATTCAAAGAAAATTGAATAGTCAAGCTCTAGGAATGATGGGGACATGGGCCTTACCCCTAATTGTGTGATGTTGAGAATGACTAAGTGTACAAGTACTCAGCTGATGCAAGTGAAACACTCCAGGAGGAGTGTCTGTGTGTACTGATTTGAGCAAGGTGTCAATAATTTTGGTCCAATTGTCCCTGGCTGGGAGGCATCACTGCGCAGTACAAACATGACACCAGGGACTATGCTAATGGGTTTAGTGCGAGGAAAAGGTAGCAGTTCTCAGAAAAGAGAGACAAATTGTGTGCTGGCTAGGCATTCCCACATCTCTCTATTGCTTGGTGTGCTCCATGCCCAGCACTGTTTTGGTATAAAAAATTCTGAGTTCTGTTATTTGATCTTCTGGTTTTCAAAGTCTATGCAAACAAAAAAAGCATTTTAAAGGTGTCATGTATATTTTTCTTCATCTTAAAATGTAGCTTTGAATTAGGAATGCATCAGTATATTGTGTTATGAAACTTATCAAGTTCATCCTTCCCCAAAATTACAATGCGCAACCTTTGTAAACTGTGATTTTAAGGAGGAAGTGAGGATAAAAATGACAAGTTTATTATGTTACATCATCTAAGGTTTTATATTTGGTTTTCTTTTTAAACAATATAAGTTAATAAAGAAGGCAGTTGACAGTATGCCTGTGTGAATTGTAGACATCATAAACTAAAATTATATTAGCCCAGTCATAAGGGAGCATGTATGAATAGCTAGGCCAACTCTCCTTTAGGTGCTTATGAACACCCCAAATCCTGTTGTTATTTATCCCTTATTAGGAACAAAAAAGAGTCCCAAATGTTGCTTTGATAAGCAGGATGTGGAAGTGCTGATTTAAAGACCTTATTAAACACTTCAGTGAAATAGGAAGTCATTTATGCAGTGTCGTTAATAGCCCTCACTGAATTTAAACTATGATTTTCTCAGAGGAAAGAATTGCTTCTCTCTCATAATTTTATTTTTACTTACTCTCTTTCTTCTCAAATACAAATTCATTTAACAAAAATCTATTGGCTGAAGGCTTCTCAATAGATTTTTGTTAAATGAATTTGTATTTGAGAAGAAAGAGAGTAAGTAAAAAAATAAAATTATGAGAGAGAAGCAATTCTTTCCTCTGAGAAAATCATAGCTTAAATTCAGTAGGGAAATGGTGGGGGAAAGGGAGAGAGGCAAAACCATGAGAGACTCTTGAATGCTGACAAAAACTGAGGACTGATGGATGTGGGGGGGAGGGGGGATGGGCATGGAGGAGGACACTTGTGGGGATGACCACTGCGTTATGTGGAAACTAATTTGACAATAAACTATTTGTAAAAAAAAAAAAAAAAAAAATCATTGGGAACTTCTACCTGCTATACACTATATTAGTATTAGGGCTAAAAAGGGAAGGGAGGGAGGAAGAAAGAGAGTCGTTTCCTTTGAATTGAATTTCTTACACAATGACATGAGACAGGAAACCACAGGAATCAACACATAAAAGGGCATATGATTTGAGAGACAGAGGAGAATGGCTTTAAGAAAAAGTGCCTGAATTAAAGAAGGTATGAATAGTAAATAACAGTGTTGCAGTAAGATTATGAAAGTTTGTGTAAACCTTAATAAAAGGTTAGAAGGAGATATATAACATAAAAAATAAGTGGTTCCGCAAAATTAGTTTGTTTTTAACTATGCTAAACCTTTTTTTAATGTTTATTTTGAGAGAGATAGAGAGCATGTGCAAGTGGGGGAAGGGCAGAGAGAGGGAGAGAGAATCCCAAGCAGGCTCCAGCCTTTCGGTGCAGAGCCTGATGGGGGCTCAATTTCATGACCTTGAGATCATGACCTGAACTGAAATCAGAGTCAAATGCTTAATTGATTGAGCCACCCAAGACCCCCTATGTTCAAACACTTTTAGTTTTGTCCTGCATTTAAGTGGGACAATTTTGAATGGTAACACCTTCTAAAATTTATGCATTAGTTGCTTTGTGTTATTTCCTTTAGAAAAACATTCTAATTTTTTAAAAAATAGTTGGTTTTAATGTATTTTTGTATTCAGACTAAGTTGGATTCCTCAAGAGCAGCCAGCCTTGACTTTGACTAAAGCACTTAAAATACTAGCCACTATGGTTGCTGTATATTGTACTCCTTAACTTGTTCAAACTAGACATTTGTATGATTAATGAATATATATATATCCATTCATTGTGTATATTGTATATTGGTCAGTGATTTCAGAAAATGAGGCTTTTTTTGTTTTCATAGTTTTGACATAATTTTCATAAAATTAAACAGGAAAATAAGTCTACATGTTAAAGTTTCACATGTAAAAGTTTCACATTTTAGTGAACTGAGATATTTTTAGTTAGGTTGCTGGCATAAACAGGGGTGCCTGGGTGGCTCAGTTGGTTAAGCATCCGACTTTGGCTCAGGTCTCGATCTCACAGTCTGTGGGTTCTGAGTCCTGTATTGGGCTCTATGCTAACAGCTCGCTCAGAGCCTGGAGCCTGCTTCAGATTCTCTATCTCCCTCTCTCTCTGATCCTCCCCTGATCTCTCTCTCTCTCTCTCTCTCTCTTTGTCAGAAAGAAATAAAACATTAAATATTTTTTTAAAAAATGGTAAATACATAAAGTTTTGAAGTTTTTAAATTACAGTTAACATACAGTGTAATATTTCAGGTATACAATATAGTGATTCATCACTTTAATACAGCACCATGTGCTCATCAGAACAACTGCACTCCTTAATCTCCATCACTTATTTTACCCCCACCACTTCCCCTCTGGTAACTATTAGTTCTCTAAACTTAAGAGTCTGTTTCTTGGTTTGACTCTCTGTCTCTCTTTCCCCTTTGCTTGTTTTTTTTTTTTCCTTAAATTGTATGTATGATTGAAATCATAGGGTATTTGTCTTTCTCTGATGTATTTCCCTTATATTTATATATAATATATATTTATATATTATACTCTCTAGCTCCATCCATATTATTTCAAATGGAAAGATTTTATTCTTTTTTTACGGCTGAGTAATATTCCTGCCTGTGTGTGTATGTGTGTGTGTGCATGTGTGTGTGTTTGTGTATGTATGTGAGAGAGAGCTTTTTTTTTTTTTTTAATCCATTCATGAATCTCTGAACACTTGGGCTATCATAATTTGCCGATTGCAGATAATGCTGCTATAAACATCAGAGGAGATATAGCCCTTAGAATTAGTACTTCTGTATTCTTTGAGTAAATATATAGAAATACATTTGCTAGATCATATGGTATGTTTATTTTTAACATTTTTAAGAACCTCCATACTGTTTTCCAGACTGGCTGCACCACTTTGTACTCCCACCAACCATCCAAGAAAGGTTCCCTTTCTCCACATCTTTGCCAACACCTGTTAATTCTTGTGTTGTCGATTTTAGCCATTCAGGGTGGGTGTGAGGTGCTATCTCAGTGTAGTTTTGATTTTCATTTCCCTCATGATCAGTGATATTGAGCATCTTTTCATTTGTCTGTTAGTCATCTGTATGTCTTCTTTGTAAAGATAGCTCTTCATGTTTTCTGCCCATTTTTTAACTGGATTATTTGCTTTTTGGGTGTTTAGTTTTCTAAGTTCCTTATTTTGGACACTAACCTTTTGTGAGATATATCCTTTGCACATAGCTTCTCCCATTCCATAGGTTGCCTTTTAGTTCTGTTGATTTCCTTCACTGTGCAGAAGCTTTATTTTGATCAAATCCAAGTAGTTTCTTTTTGCTTTTGTTACTCTTGCCTCAGGAGATAGAATGAGAAAGAAGTTGGTATGGCCAATACCCAAGAAGTTACTGCTTCTGTTCTCTCCTAGGATTTTTATGGTTTTAGGTCTCACATTCAAGTCTTTAATGCATTTTGAATTTATTTTTCCGTATGGTGTCAGAAAGTGGTCCAGTTTCATTCTTTGTATATTGCTCTCCAGTTTTCCCAAAACCATTTGAAGAAAAATTTTTCCATTGGATATTCTTTCCTCCTTTGTCAAAGATGAATTGACCATATGATTGTGGGTTCATTTCTGGGTTTTCTATTCCATTCCATTGATCTCCATGTCTGTTTTTGTGCCAATACCAAACTGTCTTGATTATTACACTTTTGCAATATAACTTGAAGTCCAGCCCATATATATGCCTAAAGGTACGTGCAGATTGAAAGTGAAGGGATGGAGAACAACCCCTATCAAAATGTCAATGTTTCCCACAGAACTAGGACAAATAATCTTAACAACAGTATGCAAACTCAGAGGACCCTGAATAGCCAAAACAGTCTTGAGAAAGACTAAAGCTGAATGTGTCACATTTCCTGACTTCAAATCATACTACAAAGCTATAGCAATCAAAACATTAGGTATTAGCATGAAAAAAGACTTGTAGATCATTGGAACACAATAGGGAGTCTAGAAATAAGCCTACATAATTAATTTATGGCATAGAAAGAGTAGACAATGGACAAAGGAGAGCCTCTTCAATAAATGATGCTGGGAAAAGTGGACCATTATCTTACAGTGTACACAGAAATCAACTCAAAGGAATTACAGCTTAAACGTAACATCTGAAACTGTAAAACTACCAGAAGAAACATAGGTGCAAAACTCCTTGACATTGGTCTTACTGATGTTTTTTTTTTTTTGGATTTGCCTCCAAAGGCAAGGGAAACAAAAGCAAAAATAAGTGGGATTACGTTAAACTGAAAGCTGCTGCATAATGAAGTAGATCAAGTAGACAGGGGGTTAATATCCACAAAAGGGGTTAATATCCACACAACTCCATAACAGTAACAAAAAATCTGACTAAGCCTGAGCAAAAGATATGAATAGACATGTTTTCAAACAAATCTTAGAAATGACCTACAGGTACATAAAAAGATGACCGACATTAGTGATCATTGTGGAAATGCAAATCTAAACCACAATAAGCAATATCTTTACGCCTTTCAGAATTCCTGTTATCCAGAAGGTGAGACAAGTGTTGGCAAGGATATTGAGGACAGAGAACCCTCATGCAGTGTTGATGGGTTTACAACTTGATGCAGCCAGTGTGGAAAACGTGTGTTCCAGGTACCTACTTTCAGTATGTATCTAAAAGAAATGAGCTCAGTATCTCAAAGAGATAGGTGCACACCCATGTTTGTTGCAACATTGTTCACAATAGCCAAGAGAAGGAAACTGCCTAAGTATCCATCAGTGGATGAATGGATAAAGATGTAGTGGGGTGGAGGTGCAGGTTCGTGTGCACATGCAGGCACACACAACACAATATTATTTAGCCATAAAAAAGAAAAAAAAATTGCCACTAGTGGCAACAGGAATGGGCATTGGGGATATTACATGCAGGGAAATAAGAGAAAGACAAATAGTACATGATTTCCATTGTATGTGCAATTTACAAAACAAATCAAACATGCAAGCGAAATGAAACAAATCCCATACCCGTGGAGACAGAGAACAGATTGCCAGAGTGGAAAGGGCATTAGTATGGACAGGAACAGGGGGCAATGGGTGAAGGTGATTAAGAAATAGAAACTTCCAGCTGTAAAAGAAATAAACCCTGGAGATGTAATGTACAGTATAGGGAATATAGTCAATAATATAGACACTAATATTATAACAGCTATGTAAGGTGACAGACAATAACTAGACTTACTGTGTGTAACAATTTGGCAATGTATACATATTCACAGTCAGTATATTGTATACCTGAAACTAATAGAATATTGTATGTCAATTATACTTCAGTGAATAATAAAACAAATGTCTATTTTTGAATGCATATAAAAATAGCATTTACAAGGCTGGTACCATACATTGATTCACTCAAACTACAGAACTTAAAACTACTCCATATACCATCAATTGTATATTCAGGCTAGGCTAGGAGACTGCCCTTTGCATTGAAAGTGAAAACAAATAAAACACTCGTCTCCAGTTCCATTGTGTGGGAGAGCACAGACCCGTGCTGAATCAAGGCTATGTAAAAAATCGGGCATCTGGGTTCATGTAATGAATTCATTTCCTGTGGCAGGGTCCAGCATGCTGCCCATAACTGCTGGTTTCTTTGCTATTGAGGCAGCAGTCTCATAATCCTTGTATTAAAAGTTTGAACACAATTCCAAAGCCCTCTAATCATCCTGGAGTTGACAGATGTACTCATAGAACCCATGGCAGTCTGGAACCTCGGTGACAAGCTCTGTAGTTATGGTAGTGTTTGAAACTGTTTGTACTAAGTGAGCCTTCAGGTGCAATAATTACTCCAAAAAATTATTGTAAAGGTAGATTTCAGTGTTGGTATGATCATTGAGGGGTCGTTTATATTGAAAATCTCAAATCACAAGGCTGTATCTTAGCTCTTAAATCCATACATCCAGTTCTCTAATTTTGACGTCGCTCTAGGTGAGGTTTTCTCCACCTTGTCCTGTAAACTACCAGCATATTAACCTTGATAAAAATCTATTTTTCTCATCTTTTCTTTTGTTCATAAGTCTCTAGCATACATCTCACATGCATATAATCTAGTTGAGACTCCCTGATCCCTTAGGCCACCTTGAATCCCGACTCACCTGTTATCACTCCAGCAAGACAAGCTTTCAAAATACTTTGAATGAAGTCCTTTCGAAGCTGTCAAGTTACACTTAGTGCTGAACGGGTGGTAGCTGATGTCAGTATAAATATAAAGTATAATGGTAAAAATACTTAAACATGAGCAGAGAGTTCTCTAGGATGTACTGACTACCTATGCGACCTTGAGCTCATCATATACATTCTGAGCTTCCATTGCTTTCATTAATGCTGAGAGTACGTTGGATGAATTCTAACGCATTCTTGAACATCATTGAAAAAAACTTCAGTAATCGCACTGCTCATCTAATTTGTGCTTGCTTTGTAGTCTCTTATATATACTTGAATATGTGAATCCATATACAATCACTGAATTAGCATAATGAGATTCATCTTCTGGCACTGGTGTTAAGATTGAGAATTTTTGCTATTGATGGACATGGCTTTGGTATTGTGAGGCAGTATTTCTTATTATATTGCTTTTGTTGGAGTTAGTGAGTAGTGTAATCCTGAAAGCAAAATAAAATGTGGAGCTAAACAAATTGCCTCTCATATTTACAGAGGGCAGGCATGCATATTACTTTACATTATGCATAACTCAAGTTGTAAAATACTGCTGTAGCGTTTTGATGATTCAACAGTGAGGGTGTGTCGTTGATCAGGGAGCTGATGTTGACAGAGCATACCACAGTATAATATATGCTAATTGCATATGGCTTCATACAGGGTCTTAAAAATAGACGGATGTGAAACTTTTCGAATCCACTATCAGAAGCTGAAATTTTGGGGTTGTGGAAGGGATATAATTTGATATTTGAACTCAAGAAATGGATAAGATTAGTTAGAGATGCAGCAGTATTTGCAAGGTCTGTATGACCTTTACACAGGATGATCTACTGAAACCTGTTTTTCCAAATGTTTATATGTATGCACATTGACATTTAAACTGGAAACAATGGGATATAAATCCTCTCATTAAGAACATGCCAATGACTGATTATTATTCTTGAAGCAGTGTTGTCCTTTATCTTGCATGATAAATGTTTCTTAAAAAAAAAATCCTATTGCTATTTATAAAATGCAACATTCTGAGATTCTGACCAAGGTTAGAAGTATCGTATTTGAACTTTAGTTTAGACAAAATCAAAACATGTCAGAACAGGGTAACTGCTTGATGTTTCACTGTTGCTCAGAGCTCTGCTGTGTGTTAGGCCTGGATTGAATGGATGATTGCAACCAGTTACCTTTACTGCTCATGACCATCTCTGGGTAATGCTTAAAGGTGGGAGATTAGAATGTGCAATCATTCAACCAAAGTTTATAAAGGGTGAGATACCTTGCTTTGTGTTTAGGGGTACACTGGTGAACAAGACAGTTTTTACTCTGATAGCGATTAAAATCCATGGTTTTTAATTATTTCCAGATTTGTCCTTTTTCCAAGGGCATACTGAAAGGACCTAAAACTGCAAGTATCTAACACTTGTCTTCAATCTTGCTCCTTGCTTATTTGTGTGTTCCTGAAGTCCAGTGTCCACCTTTTGTAGGAATTTCAACTTTTACGCTCACGTATAGCCTAACCTGTTAAAAATTCAAACCAACCTTAATTACTGCCCTACATTCCCACTTAAGATAAATCTGAGTCGTCCTCATCATTGTATTTTGCTTTAGTGCTAATTAATTTAGTGAAAGTATCTGTGATAATCCTTTAAATGGCATCATAAAAAGATATATTCTCATTGTTTTGATTATTTTTTACTCACTTTATACAGTTGGTATTCTTCCTTTTGCCTTTTGTCATGAACATGATTTGACATATTATGGTCTCATTTTGTCTGTAGACCACTGTGGAGACAAATAGCTCAATCATCTATGGCTCTGCATCTAATTATATTTTGCATCATTTGCTTCTGTTGGTTCTCACTTTAATGCCATAATCATAAGTGGGGATTTTAATATAGGGCAATAATTGCATCATCTCTCCCACAGTGTGTATAGTTTCAACCTTGACTCTTGAAAAAAATTCTACCTTGGAACACTCCCACTAATAAGTTCATGACTTACCTTTTAAGAAAGAGAGGTATGGGGGAGAGGGAGAGAAAGAGATTGGTGATTACTCACAGTATTTGGTATTGACAATTACTAAGTATTTCGTGAAGTTTTTTTTTCAGTTTTACGCAAAAATAAGAATCCTTCTTTATACCTTTAGAAGTGTTTGTGTGTAAAATATTAAATAATAAGCAATAGTAATAAATAGCAGTAAAGTAGGGTTACATTTTCTTAGAAGTCCTTAGTAGTTTCGGTATTAAAAAGGAAAACATAGAAAATACCTTTGCACTATGAAAATGTTAGTATCATAACAGTATTGGTAATGCCTTCACTATAATACTATCTATTTACTTCAGTAGATGTTCACTGACAGTGATTGCTGTGGTTTATTTTTTAGATCGTTAGGAAAAGAGCAGATGATCATTAAAATATTGTCACAAGTGACATCTTTTAAAGATACGTTGGAATATTAAAGTAATAAATAAATCTTCATTTGGGTGGCAAAAGTCCTTTGTTTTTTAACCTCAGATGGTTAAAAATTCGACAAGTTTAGGGACGACTCTTAGGGCTCTGTCGGTTACGCGTCTGACTTCGGCTCAGGTCATGATCTCACGGTTCGTGGGCTCAAGCCCTGTGTGGGGCTCTGTGCTGACAGCTAGCTCAGAGCCTGGAGCCTGCTTCGGATTCTGTATATCCCTCTGTCTGTGACCCTCCCCTGCTCACGCTGTCTGTCTGTCTGTCTCTCTCAGGGGAAAAAAAAAAAAAAACATTAAAAAAATTCGACTTTTTTTTGTTGCTGTTGTTACATATTAAATGCAACCAAGATTCCATTCATTTATTATTTTGTGGCTATAATCCATATAGTAAAAGAGTGCATTGGTGTCATATTGCTCTTTTCTGTTCAAGCTAATAGTTTATTCAGCTGGTCCTATTGGGATTCCTGTTTATATATCATTCCCTTACTTTTTGCTTGTATTTACTGTATTTTTCTGAAGATCACTTATCAACTGTATTATTAGATACCCTTGGAATGTGTTAGAAATGTTTCTAGCTGAGAACAAGCAGCCTTGTGCTGCTGTTCACTTTCTTCCCAGGTGCCTAAGCTCAGGCTTTGTCTTTGAAATCTCACTATTGCATGGGGGAGTCCACTTGCTTTCCCTCTGTTGGGAAGGAGTTGATTGGAATTGCTTCCAAGCGGAAGGACCCACAAGGGCAATTCAGATGAGGTTGGGCAGAAAATTTGGATACAGTGTGCACTTCCTCTCCTCCCCCTGATGATTCTCCTCTGCTGTGTCCGTGGGTAAAGTGGTATGCTGTGGCCATTCTTTCTCAATTTTGTATCCTGTACTCTTGCTGGAGGATCAACTCTGAGCCTTAATTTACTCACATATACCACTGCATCCCCCAGAAGCCAGGTTGGGTTTAAGGGAAAAAAAAAAAAAAAAAAAAAAAACCTTTTACTATTGCTTGCTATTTGCAAACCTTGTACAGTAATCTTTATTTTCTCTGAATACCTGCTAATGATACTGAAAAAACAAGAATGAGAAAACAAGAAAAAAAAAAGGTAAAAACACACATTATCACTCTAGAGACAAACACCATATGTAGTGTTGACCGGGGCATGATGGAGAAAACATAGCCCCCTAAATCACCTGTAGATCCTATCCATTTTGGTGATAATTATGAAGCTATAATAAAACCATACAAAGGCAGCTCATTTATACATGTGTATAAAACAAACTGTCAGCAGATCCAAGGTATATGTCCTGAGACCTTTGCAAACCTCCAAATTTGCAAATACCACTAAACCATATAATTCCACTCATAAAATGCACCAAAGTATAACCAAACGATTATAGACCCCTATCACACCCTTAATGACTGTATAAACTCAAGTCATTTATAAAGTTATTAAACTGAAGTCCACCACTAAACACACACACACACACACACACACACACACACACACAGTATTATATCTCCCCCATATAATTTCTAACCATGAACTCATCTGAATGAAAACTGTGACAGCTCAGCCATAAAAAAGGTATCTTCCCATTTCTGACAACATGGATGGACCTAAAGGATATTATGTTAAGTGAAAAAAGAGAATTAAAAATACCCTATGATTTCACTTATATTTGGAATGTTAAAAAAAAAAAATGAACAAACATGAAGCAGAAATGAGCACCTAGGTGGCTCAGTCAGTTAAACGTTGAACTCTTGATTTCAGCTCAGTTCATGAGCTCAATGTTTGTGGGATGGGGCCCTATGTCAGCCTCCGTGGGATAGCATGGAATCCTGCTTGGGATTCTATCTCTGCCCTTGCCCTGCTCGTGTGTGCTTGTATGCTCTCTTTCTCAAAATAAATAAACATTTTTTTACAAAAAGAGAAACAGACCAACAAATACAGAGAAGAAACTGATGGTTGCTAGAGGGGAGGGGTTGGGGGTAGTAGTTGGGCCAAACAGGTCAAGAGGGGTGAGAGGAACAGGTTTCCAGGTATGGAATGAGTAGGTCATGGGAAGAAAAGGCACAACATAAGAAATATAGTCAGTAGTATTATCATAGTGCAGCATGGTGACAGATGGGAGTGCCACTTGAGGAGAGCACATATATAGTTGCTGAGCTACTACACTGTAACCTTGAAACTAATGTAACATGGTGCATGGACTATAGTTCAGTAAAAAAAATAAATGAAAAAAAACCTGATGAATGTATAATGATAATAGTTGTTATATCAATATGGGCCCGGCATATGTTCTCTGCAGTAAGATACTTTGTGTGCTTTACAGCTTGTTTCTTACTCCTTCTTACTTGTGCTGTTTGTTCTCCAGGAGAAATGCTCAAGTAACAGTCTAGTCTTCCATACTCACTGTTATAGGAACAAAAATGCTTCCTAACGTTCTTTGTTCAGTGGATGCTCAGTTTGGTTGGCCCCTGGATGAACTAGTGCCTCTCACGCCTGTCAGTACATGAAAATATACCCCCAAGACATCCTTTTTCTCCTAAATTCTGCCTGAAGATTAGGAATTTGTTGACTCCATCTTATCTCAAGTTAAGCACCATTCACCTTTGGCTAACCCTCTGACTCCTACTTGATGAGGTATTGAACTTTGTACTTAATGAGGTAGTTCTATGTTTTTTTCTTTTTTTTCCTTTTTTATGTTTTCCATAGAGAACATAATGGGATTGAATCATTTCGAGAAACAAAGCATGGCCATTTGTAGCAACATGGATGGAACTAAAGGGTGTTCTGCTGAGCGAAATAAGTCAGGCAGAGGAAGACACATACCATATGTTTGCATGTATAGGTGGATTAGGAGGAAGTTAATGGAGGACCGTGGGGAAGGAGAAGGGGGCAAATAGTTAGGGAGAGGGAGGGAGGCAAACCGTGAGAGACTCTTGAATGCTGAGAACAAACTGAGGGCTGGGGGGGAGCCGAGGGAAAGGGGGATGATGGGCATGAGGGAGGGCACTTGTTGGGATGAGCATTGGGCGTTATATGGAAACCAACTTGACAATAAACTAAGGGAAAAAATAAACAAAGCATGGCACTTCTAATTACCCCAAACTTAGACTTTATGGTCTGAGAATCCTCTCTTCTAGCAACTACTTTACTTGTGTATCTTTGCATTGCCAACATCATCAGCCATCTTTGGGATAGCGAGATGGCAAAGATAGCAGAGAGATGAATGGTGGTGTATTTTCCTCAAAGGAGGGAAGTTTGGTTTAAATCAGGGGATCACTGACTAAACAAAGGTAAGGAGAGGTCTAGGCTACTTTGAGAAAGAGAAGACTGGAGGGATCATTTTGGATAAGTGACTTAGTTATGTGTCTCAGTGAAATATCAGTATTCTAGGTATAGTGGAACTTTGATGTGTCTTGATGTTTTGAGGTTTCTCAAGAATCATCAGACCCATTAGTATTAAACCTGCAATGTCAAGAGTATTTCTATGTGAAAAAAAAAAAAAGTGGCTAATGCAGTTGCTTATAAAGGGCTAATATTTACTACCACAAAGACTTGTCATTATCATGTGGTGCATTTGTTTTATGTTAACTAAAAGGGATTTTGCTGATTAAGCTTATACCAAGTTTAGGAGTTTTAAACAAGAATTTCATTAGTGTGGAATCTTAGGACTTTAAAAGAGTTTTCATTAAATATCCTAGAATATGTTGTTTTTGCCCCTATGTTCGTATTATGAGTTATTTTTTGTCATGAATTTATATTTGGCAAAACCGAGGCTTCAAATGAGATATTAGATTTCAGTATAGCTGTGTTGATGTGGAATTCTTCTTTAACAATCACTTATTCGATTCTCTTTTGCTGAAGGGCCCTGGGATTTCAACTAAAATGCAAAACGAAGAAATAAGAATTATTAACTTAAATTCTGAGAAGCTTTATGTAGATAAATTCATAAGGGAGCTATGAAACAATACATGTTGGTTTTATTTTCTGTTACAGCAAAGAATAAGAAGTTGTAGTTTGCCAGCCTCTAATAAGTAATATAATTTATTTTTCTCTAATGGTGTCCTTTGAAGCATGCTTAGAAATCCTTCTAGGTTGCCAGTATGAGCCCCAGGGTGCTTTGAATTCATCTGCACCTGTGACAGTAAGGATCTAGGCAAAAAATCAGAAAAACAATAGGCATATAAATAGACTTACTCAGTCTAAGATAGACTTTCTGGGGAAAATAGAAAATCTCTAGACTGAGCCTATAGGCATCCTAAGCCTCAGAGGCCAGTGATACATCAGATGAGTAGACGGTCTAAACTGGAAACACCATCCTGGTTGTCACACTGAGAATGTCGTCCTCACCAAGCACTATTTCCCTCCTATTTTCTGCATAATTTGGCGGTATTTCATGGTTGCCCTTCTTACTTTCCTAGGCCTCTGTGACCACACCCTCCTGTGTTTACATAATGTAGGCATAAGTTTTGCTAGGGTGTGTCATGTATTTTTTCCAAGTAATGTTAATTTTCTGTGCTGGAAAACCAAACCTGTACTGCCAATGTGCCACCTCGGTCTCACAACCTGTGACTGTAAAGAAAATATAGTTGGCTCCTTTTTTGTTTTAGTGCTGGTTCATATGAACATTGATTACTTTGCAGATGTTCTTTAACTGATATACATAAAGATTTTTTTTTTTTAATTTTTACTAACATGTGTATGTTCAGGACTCACAATGAAGGGAGATACTCTCCATGGGAAGAACAGAATAGAACCCTCGCCTTCAACTCTGATTCCATTGATTTTACTATGTTCTTAGGGATGTTTTAAAAAATATTTTTATAGTTATCATTTATTTATTTATTTATTTTTGAGAGAGAGAGAGAGAGCACGCACACATACAAGTAGGGGAGGGGCAGAGAAAGAAATACAGAATGTGAATCCGGCTCCAGGTTCTGTACTGTCAGCACAGAGCCCAATGCAGGGCTCGAACCAACCAACCATGAGATTATTACCTAAGTCACAGTTGGACACTTAACTGACCGAGCCACCCAGGCACCTCTGTTCATAGGTATATTTTACTGTTTGATGGTTGGACACTCTAACCATAGAGTAACTAAGACCTGCCCTGCCCCTTAATGTTGTGTGTGATCACAGTTATGTCCTGGTCAAAATTTATAGATACAGCTTTACCATAGGCAGTAAGAATTGAAAAATACACAAATAAGGAAATTACAAACTGAATTAATTTGCTGATGACCTACCACTTACCCTGCAGGTCTTAAAATGCCATCCTTCCTAACTCATGACATGCTGTCCTAAAGAGACCGTTATTCTGATATCATATATATCATTTGCCCCTTAAAAGGAAAAAGTCTCTCTTCCCGTCAAACTTTTGATACTGTCGTTTTTATATTTCTCTGTCAGGGATGGGACCTTATCCATGGACTGAATGGTATCTTTCTACCAGGAAAAAACCTGTACATTGGGCTTAGGTAGAATAAATTTCAACAGTTACATATATGCAAGTCAAAGGCTGTAATATGTTCATGGTTTCTTCAAAACCTATGCTAAATATTGATGTTCTTTGACTTATTAGAGGCAAGGTCCTTGTATAGAAGACAGTCAAATGTATTTTAATACAATTTTTTTTTCACTTGGTAGATTAGGCTAGAGAGGATATTTTAAGGATAGAATTGTTTTTACACACTTCTCATCTCAAATGTTTGCGCACGGTGTCAAATGAAAGAAAATTAGGACTTTACTATAGTTTTAAATTGTAAGTACTTGATAAGTCAGTTTCCTTTTCTTGGAAATTCCTGTTTCCCAGAGATACATAGTGATATTATACTTACTACTTTGGGGGTATAAGTTAAATTTAACTTTATCAACAAATTCTTAGAAGATCATGTTACTATTATTAATATTATGCTGATACTCTATCACTTGGTTT